>PVHY01007737.1:0-65624 GCA_004024945.1 Uropsilus gracilis | reverse complement strand
AAAAAAAAAAAACTTTTCTCTGTGTCCCTGCATTTGAGTGCTGTCCTGACTTCTTAAGTGCACAGGTGAAAGTTTGCACCTAGAACATCCCATTTTTTCTTGGAGTCACCCTGTAACACTGCCACACCCCTTCAGTTGAAAAGCTTCAATAATTGTCATTGGTTTTTGTTGGCTTTTGATAGGTTTCCCTAAAACAGGATGAATTCTGGGTAAGGAAAAGTTCCAGTTTCCCTGTCCCGGCTTAAGGGTGGAGTTGAGCAAGGAGGAAAATTGAGAGGAGACAGAGAAAAAAGAGAGGATCAAGAAGATCTGAAGGAGGCACGTAGAGTGGAGACAAGTGAAGGAGTCAGGTTTGCTTCTCTGTCTTGGAGGACATGGAAGACAATACTTGGAAGAGACAGAGATATGGTTGAGAGACCCATAGGGAAGCTGACAGGACAGCTCCTACCTTTATTTTGATTTTGTTCCTTTCATCCTTGACTTGCCTGGCCTCTTCTGTCCCTTTATTGGTTCCTACCAAAAAGTTCCTTAACCTTGTAAGACTTTGAGCCTCAGAGGTCCTGCTTTGAGCCAAGCATTTATCCTTGAGAGGAGAGGTAAATTTGAGTATCTCATATGGAAATTATTTTACCTATCTTTCCCTTCTCTTTATTGCACACTAGTTGTATTTAAGTTCCTTTTCATTGAAGGTCTTATGTACTAGAATATGTTTCATCTTAATGTAGCATATAGCAGAACCATCTAGAGCATGCAGGATTAGGGGGTCCTGGGTTGTCCCTCACCTTCTTCCTACTAACAGGCCCCCAACTCTCCAGCCCATCTATGTCATTTTTAACTTATTTTCTTATCAAGCCCTTCCTGTTTCAGAGATGTTGCTGTTGTTGCCACTGATTAATACATTCTCTAATTAACTGGTAACCATTGTTTAGTCATTATCATATCTTCAGGAAAGCATTTCTTATACTACGGCCTTGTATAGACTCTCAAGGCATTATGTACATCATGATAATTACTTTCGGTGCAGAATGGTCACACTTGTGTTTTTCTTAATAGAAATGCATTAATATTAATTAGCACAAGTTTTTAAGTTCCTTGAAGGCAAAGCCTGTGGTTTCAAAAAAATATTTTTATTTTGTTAAAACATTTTCCGTCGGGTACAGTGGCTCGTGCCTGTAAGCTTCAACCTATGAAGCGTCCGGGGCTAGGGATCGCGGTTCGAGTCCCACCTGGGGCCCGTAGTGAGACGTAGTTCCAAAAAAAATAGCTGGGCGTGGTGTCGCGCACCTGTAATCCTAGCTACCTGGAAAGCTGAGGCTGGGAATTGCTTGAGTCTGTGGTACCCCGGGCAACAGGAGCCTGTGGTTCCACGGGCAAAAATAGCAAGACCTAGTCTAAAAAACAAAAACATTTTCAAACTTTATTTTTTGTGGACTTTTGGTTCATAGCAAAATTAAGTGGGAGACAGAGATTTTCACATACCAGTTGCCTCCACAAATGCATAGCCTCCACCATTATCAACATCTTCCACCAAAGTAGTATATTTGATACAAACTAATGAATCTATATTGACACCAGATTCATTCAAAACCCACAGCTTGTATTATGATTCACTTAGGGTTGGATATTCTATCATTTTACATGAACTATATAATGACAGTATCCATCATTATAGCTCAAACAAAATTTTCACTGCCATAAAACTCCTCAATGGTCCACCTATTATTCCCTCCTCCTTTCCCACCCTTGACAATCACTAAAAATATTACTGTCTCCATTGTTTGGCTTTTATAGATTATCATATGTTTGGAATCACATACTAGCTTTATGAGATAGGTTCTTTATCTTAGTAACATGCAGTTTTGCATTTTCAAGGCTTTCTAATTCATTTTCTTTAGTGTTGAATAACATTTTATCATCGAAATACTCCTATTTATTTATTATTTCATTCACTGAAGGACACCTTGACTGTTTCCATGTTTTGGTTATCATGAATAAAGCTTCTATAAACATCTGTATACAGGTTTTGTGTGAATGTAATTGTTTACTTCCTTTGAGAAAATACAAGGGAGTACAATAGTTGAATCTTATGTTAAGACTATGCTCAGTTTTGTAAGCAAATTAAGCAAGTACATTTTATGTTTTACATCCCCACCATGTATGAATGAGAGTTCTGTTGCTCTACAGTCTTACCAGAATTTGGTGTGATAAATATTCTAGATTTTGGATATTCTAGTTGGTGTGTAGTGGTAATTTATTGTCTTAACTTTCAATTCACTAATTACATGCCCTGGAGCATCTTTTCATATGCTGACTTAAATTCTATGTATCTTAAGGTCTCTGGCCCATTTTTTAACTGAGTTGTTTGCTTTCTTACTGTTGAGTTTAAAGAGTTGGTTTTTTTTTTAACATTTTAGTTAACAGTCCTTTTTTTCTAATATTTCCTTCAAAAATATTCCCTCCAAGTCAGTGGTTTATCTTTGTCATTTGACAAGAAGAATGCTTAAATTAGTGCAGTTCAGCTTATTTCTTTCCTGGATTGTGCTTTTAATGTCATCATCTAATCTAATGTCATCCAGATATTTCTCCTTTTTTTTAATTTTTATAAATTTGTATCTTAAATTTGGTCTGAGATCCATTTTGAGTTGAATTTTGTAATGTGTGACAAGACTATCTAGGTTCAATTTTTTACATGTGCCTATTTGTGTTTTTGTTTATCTTCCAAACCACAGCAACAAGTGTAACACATGAGACATAGCGGCCATTCATGGTTCAAGAGAGTGTGTAGGTCAAATGTCACAGGTTATAAGTGATGTTTTAGAGACTTTGCAGAAAACAGGTTTTCTTAGAAAGGAGGAATGGAGAGATCATTCTAGGAAGTAAGAACTCTATGGATAAAGCAAAGAAACCTGTAGAAGCATGACACTTAAGAGTTGGGTATATGATATCAAAAGAAATGAATAGATGGAAAACAGAAGAGATAACTAACCATGGCAGTTTATATTTTCCAGAGATGGACACTACACTAATTTTCATGCGCTCTGGTCCTCTGTAATATCTACTGTGGTTTTGATGGGAAGACCACACAATTGGGAACACATAGTTTTGTCTCAAGGAATTCTTCACAAGTACTTTAGGTTGGAGATATTTATCTTCATTTGAACTTGATCTAACAGATGAGATTCTAAACTTTAAGTTTGGAGTTGTAATGAGATGAGATTTGAGGGTATTAAGGAGAGCCCTATTCAATTTTCATGGATATGAATTGTTTTGACCAGCATCATTATCTCCCATCCCATACTACAAGATAGTTATTCCAGTTATCAAATTATGGAGTCTATGTTCTCTCCCATGGAACATGTGACTATCTTGATCAATGAAGTGCAATAGAGATAACTTGAGACTTCCGAGACTTTTTTCAAAAGTTTCTGCAACATCTAAGTATCTTGGAATTTCATAGTTGACATAATCCCTATAATAATACTCTATCTCAAAACTCAAATACTTTGCTGAGAAAAGTCTAAGCCAAATGGAATAGTCCCTTGAACATGTTATAGTCAACTTCTCGAAATAAACCCAGCCTTCAATTAAGCTCATGAAAGGGCCAATGCTAATGTGACTCTATCTCAAATTGAGTGTAAGCACAAAGCTATCCAAATTGAAACATGGTGACAGACAACCACTTGGGTCTTAATAAACAAACTGATTTGCTGACAAGCCAACAGGTATGGGATCAGTACCTGATAATCAGTCTTGTCCCATCATCAAAACAGCCCACCAGAGGTTCCAGAGCTATGTGAAACTATATAAGCTGATGGCTTCCTAAATGGGGAGTGTCCTGTTATTGGACATAAATCAAATCAAACCACTGGGTCAAGTATCAATACAAATAAACCTACTTCTTTTTTTTAATGTTATAGTCCTCATTTTGTTGTTTATATATTTATGTACATAAATATAAATATATTGCATCATTGCATTCTCAGGTGTTCTCCCTCCACCTTATCACCCACGAATCTTCATCTTTTTGTACCCCTCTTTTTCCTGACATCTCTCTCCCCCAACTACCTCCCGAATTGCTTGCCCCATTGTTTTAGCTTATTTTGACTTTTTGTTGGCCTTTTGTTTGTATTTCTATATCCCATCTGTGAGTCCATATGTTTTCTATTTTTTCATTTCTGATTTATTTCTGCTAATATGATTCCCTCCAGGTTCATCCATGTTATCACAAATGCTTCCTTCATACTTGTCAGTTTTGATTGCGTAATAATAGTCCAGTGTGTAAACATACCACTTTTTTTTCAACCACTTCTCAGTTTTGGGGAATTTGAGTTGTTTCCATATTCTGGCTATTGTGAATAGCACTTCAGTGAACATTTGAGTACAGGTCTTTTTGAATTAGTGGTTTATTGTTCTTTGGGTAGATTCCCAGAAGTGGGACTGCTAGGTCAAATGGTAGTTCCATTTCTAGTAATTTGAGGGTCCTCGATATATAACTTTCCATAGTGGCTGGACCAGTTTACATTTCCTCCACCAGTGTAAAAGTGTTCCTTTCTCTCCACATGCACACCAGCACTTGTTGTTGCCTGTTTTTTTTTTTTTCTTTCTTTCTTTCATTTTTTTTTTTAAATATGGGCTATTCTTACTTGTGTAAGATGGTATCTCAATGTGGTTCTGATTTGTATTTCCCTAATTACTAGTGCGTTGAGCTTTTTTTTTTTTTTTTTTCATATGCCTGTTGGCCATTTGTATTTCCTATTTGGAGAAGTATCTTTTTCGTTCTCCCCATTTTTTTGACTGGGCTGTTTCATTTGTTTTTGTTAAGTTGTGTGAGTTCTTGATGGATCTTTTTAATCAGAACTTTATCACTTCTATGGAGGACAAAATTTTTTGCCCATTCAGTTGGGTTTCTTTTTGTTTTGATTATTGTCTCACTGTAAAGTTTTTTAATTTGATGTAGTCCCAGTTATTTATATTTTCCTTCATTTTTTTTTTTTAGCATCTGTAGATTTGTCCTGGAAAGGGTTTTGAAATATAAGTCTTGGAGTTTTTTTTCTCATATTTTCCTCTATGTATTTTATGGTTTCAGATCTCACATTTAAGTGCTTTGTACATGGTGTGAAGGAGTTTTTCTAGGTTCATTTTTTGCATGTAGTGGTCCTTTTTCCCTAGCACCATTTATTGAAGAGGTTACCCTTGTTACAATGTATGATTCTTACCTTTTTGTTGAAGATTAGCTAACCATAGATATGCAGCTTTATTTCTGGGCACTCAACTCTATTCTATCGATTTGATTGTCTATTTTTGCACCAGAACCATGTTGTTTTAATTATTATGGCTTTGTAGTATAATTTGAAGCCTGGAATTATAATACCTCCATTCTCTCTTCTTTTGGTCAGGAGCATTTTAGATATTCAAGTTCTTTTTTTATTCCATATAAATTTCAGTAATTTTTGTTCTATCTCATTAAAGGCTGGCATTGGATTTTTTATTGGGATAGCTTGAATCTGTAGATAACTTTTGAAAGAGCCACCATTTTATAATGTTATTTCTTCCAACAATGGTCAGGGATATCATTCCACTTTTTTATGTCTTCTATTTCTTTTAGCAATGTTTTATAATTTTCTTTGTACATCTCTTTCACATCTTTAGTTTTATTTATTCTTAGTTGTTTCATTTTCATTGGTGCAATAGTAAATGGAGTCTTTTTAAAATTTCTTCTTTTTTTTTGCATATAAGAAGGTCACTGACTTTTGTGTGTTAATTTTGCATCCATCTACCTTCTGAACTGGTTTATTATTTCAACTAGTTTTTTTCTGTCAATTTGTGGGGGGTTCTCTACATAAAGTATCATTTCATCTGAATGGAATGAGAGATTTACTTTTTTTCACTACTTGTATTGCTTTTATGTCTTTTTCTTGTCTTATTGCCCTTGTTACAACTTCCAGTAGTATGTTGAAAAGTAGTGATGAGAATGAGCATCCTTTGTGGGTTCCAGATCTTAATAAAAATGATTTGTTTTTCCCCATAAAAGAGGATGTTTACTGTGGTAAACCTACTTCTTGATAACTCTGATGTACCTGTTTCCTTTTACATATTACAAAACTAGATCTCCTGACTGCCTAAAACAGAACCCTTTGTTAACCGAGAGTTTCTGGGGTCTGTCCTTAGATTCACCTATGAATTCAGAGTCTTGAGATTGTAAGATCTTGCAATCACAATATGAGAAATAGATTTTACCTCTTGATAGGAAGAGCTACAAAGTTACAACACAAAAGGCTTGAATACAGAGAATAAACTGGAACTGATAGTGTAATCATTCTCCCATAAGTATGGACATTTAAAAAGAAAATTTTTAAACATGCTTTCTACTTTCTAAGACACTTGAGAATCACATTAAAGCTTAAGAACCCCAGAAAGTACAAATGAAAAACTACACTTCAGAGCTTGTATCTCCTCATGTGATATTGAGTCCTAGGGCAAAGTAGGGTCAGTATTCAGTTTAGGCAGGGACAACCCCATCAGGGGATTCTGGGAGATAGTGGAGAAAGAGAGAAAGGCAGTAAATTCCCAGACTAACCAAATTTTTCTTGAAGATATGGGCAATAAAATTTAGTAAGACCAACACCAAAACAGTAAATTTCAAATAATTAGTAAGACCCAAACTCAGAGCAATGAAAAGAAAAACTCTGAAATAAGCACTATGAAGCTAAATGCAGTTGCCTGGAGGAGCAAAGGAGTGTGAGAGTTCAGACAAATAACCAATCACAAAGATGATAAAGAGATTTTAGAATAAAGAAGAAAGATAATTAAATATCTACAAAACACCATCCCATTGGTTCTTCTTCTCTCCTTCTTAGCAGAGCATCTAGAAGTCCTTGCATGTATGCTTCCCTCCTCTAAATACACTGTTCTTTTCTTTTCTGAATAATGTTTGCTTCTCTCAGCTTATTTATCCAAAAAGTCTACAAACTTTTTTTATGAATTCAGCTTCATAAGACAAGAAACTGTGGTGATTCAAGGGCTACAGCAGCACACATCAGCTTCAGTATTGATGTCACAAGAACAATTAAGGATTTCTATGATTTGTTTCAATAAAAGTAAACCGCTAACTTTATGGATGTTGGATTTGAACAGAAAGAAAGTATAACAGTTACTTTAATAACTCAGGTATAAGTAACAAGGTCCTAGAAAACAAACACATCAGCCAGGTTGGCTTTCCTTCTAGGGTCCCTTAATATGAAACTTCTCTAGCTTCTTAAGACAGCCACTACCTCTTAATTCACAGTTCTTGCATTTTCAAAGTCATGTCTTCTAATCTCTTTTTGATTCTAACCTTCCTGCCTCCCTGTTCCTCTTTCAAGGATATTTGTCCTTACATTGAGTTTTCTGATGTTATAAGAAATTACTCCATACCCCACTGGGTTCTTCTAGGCTGTCAAAATAATCAAACAAGCATCAGATAAATTGATAAGAGAAAAGTCTAAAGACATTTAACAATACTAATAATAAAATGTGTATTCCCTGTACATATGGAAGAGTTCCAGCTTGTACTTTGGAACTGGTCCATGTGGTTTTGATAGTGGGTGGCACAGCTGAATGGAGCAACAGGGCTTCCTCTTTGTGATACAGTTGAAAAAATGGGACTGTATCATTGCTGTCCTGGCAGGCGAGGTCTGACAGAAATATTGTGGGGGAAGAAACAGGAAGCACGAAGGAGAGTGGCCAGCAGGAGCCAGGGTGGTCAGATGTTCAAGAACAGCAAGCTGGGAGAGCAGACATCACCCACGGTGGGCCCAGTGAGAAGAGTGGCCAACAAGAGCTGGTGCAGATGGATGCCGGAGGACAGCATGCCAGGAGGTTATCAGAACCTGCTCAAGGTAGGCCCCATGAGAAGAGTGTCCAGCAGCGGCTGGGGTTGCCAGACACCCTAGAACGGTGTGCCAGTGGTGGCCAGGAGCCATGGTGTGGCCAGGAGTGCAGAGTGCTGGCTGAAGAAGCCCAATGCGGCAACTGCCCATGTGGGTAGCATTGTATGTTTCCAGGCGCTGTGGAACTGCAGGCTTAAAGAAAGGTGTTTGGCACTGGAGCAAGAGGCAATGCGAAAAAGAAAAGAACAAAAAAGGTTTGCTTTTTTTGAAAGCTGGAAAACCCTGGAAAGTCAGGGATTTATTAAATGATTTTGCATCAGTACTTGCTGGGAAAGTTTGAGGAACCTTGGAGAAGCTGAAGAGCTCAGAGACCTGAAGAGAGAAGAAACAAAAAGAAGACTGGAAATAAAAACTGGACTTTGTGAAAGGCCTACCTTAGGTTTGGAAGGGTAAAAAGGCACCATCTTGGACATATATTTTGGAAACTTTGAACTAAACAGTGAATGGGGTAAGATAACTGGCCACTTGTGGCATTAATGATCACTGGTTTCTCTTGTTAATGAATCTTGTGGTTTAAATTGCTTTGTGACTCTTACAATGGTAACTTGGGTGGGAAGAATCTGGAGGCAAAAGTCAGACTTTAAAAGTCCCACTTGTTTCCTTTGGCTAGCTGTCTCCAGAGACTTCTTGCCCTTTTATATACCTGATATCAGCTTTAGACATCATCTTGAAGTTTAGCTAAGTCAGAAGGATTGGTGATGGAGTGGGGTGGGGATAAAGAAAAGATAATCTAGAATATTTTGGCAAAGTCATAGTATGCAAAGATAAGCAGGTTTAAGTTCTGTCAATGAAAGGGCATAAAATAATTCCCAATACAGACCCTTATAGAAGTTTACATGTAAATACATTTTCTGAAAATCAACTCATATTAAATCAGTCTTTCATCAAAAATACATATTTCAGGGTAGCAGATATTTGCTCCCCTATAGAAGTCAATTCAGAATAATTTCTACACCTCAACATCCTTAGTTTAATCATATCTGAAAAGTTTCTTATACCTTGTAAGAGATAATCTGCATATTTACAAATTCTGGGAATTATGATGTGAATATCTCTGGGGACTCTTATTCTGCCTACTCCACCTACCCCTTCATTTCTGGGGTCCTTCAAGTAAAGGTCATGGAAAATGAAGGTTGAGAAAGTTGGAATATTTACCTATTGATTCTTAATTGACAGAATTGTCCTGGCAACATTCTACTTCAAGCACTTTCTAACTGACCTCTCTAAAACCTGAGCAAGTTTCTGAGACTTAAGAAAAATCCTTCAAGCAGAAAAGCTTAGGTGGAATGATATCAGCTTTGCTGGCAACTGTGTTCTTCAGTTTCAGATGAGCTCTGAGGTGGAAATGAGGTTATGGAACAATGACAATATCTGCTACATTTTCATTCCAAAATGTATCATAATAGTATAGCCAGATTCATTTATCCATTCTTCTTCCCCCTCTACTTCTATTCCCCTTATTGAAATATTTTTTGGTGAAGGACCAGCATAAGTTTAGAATCAACTATGGGGTGTTTTGCATTAGCAACCATCCTGGGGTTTTGAACTTCATAGTCTCTGTGATTTGATACCACCTGTCTCTACTCTGTAACAGAACCTATCACTTTAGTACTGTTACTTTCTGTAAATAGTCAACTAATTCCTTGAACATAGGAGATTCACTTTGAAAAATGATTTCTTTATTCCCATTAGAGAAGAGGAGCTCAGCCAATGGCTGATAAACAAGAGCACAGAAAGACAAGTGGCATCCTATGAAAAGCCCCTTCAGGCTGATACTGGTCTGCTGACCACCAATTAACAATGCTCTTCCACAGCAAGTGGATATTTGTGAGGGGTGTGACAAGTCAAAGGGGTTTCATTTAGAGAATTTCTTCATATATTAATGCTCAAATTTTTTATTTTTCCTAAACCTTCAGCTTTTAAGGAAAAAAAATTCATGACTTACTAAAGCAAACATCATACATAATTTGAGCACTGAGTGTAGTCGTACCTCAAAATTTGCCTCAAACTTAACCACGAGAAAATGCCACCTTAACTGAGGAGTCACTCAGGGCCCTTCCTTTCAGAACACAGCCACCTCGGCTGTGTGTTCACCCTTTAAGTCATGTTCTTATCCACATCAGTGTGCCTGCCAGAGAAGTGGAGAACCAGAGTACACAAAGCAAAATGAGAGACAACAGTGGTGACTTCCCACTTTATAATTACTTTTAAGAGGTGGAATAAGCCTTCTTTTGAGAAGAGTCAAATGAATGCTATAGCAAAGTGATGTACTTTAGGAAAAGTATTGACTCTATTTTAAGTTATAGTTTGCCCAATTTTGATGTCAGCAAGTTGGCTGTTTTTACTTAGAAAGACATTAGTATAATGATTTCACATCTCATCTACTTATTTTTAAAAATGCACATTCATGATGTTATTATTCATGAGAATTCAGAGCAGTCACCTAGAGCTTCGTCATTTAAATCTCATGCATATTGGTCTTTGTCTAATGAGTTTAATAGTGCTCAAAGAGTTTAAATGAGATACTAACAATTTCCGGAAGGCATGCTCTACCATTTTCCTTTTATATCACTTGATCTTATGTTTTCCATGTCAAATATATACTAGAAAGAAAGATTATTTCTGGAAGTAACAAAACTGACAGTATAATGTTATTTAAGCTCAGGCTGAACATGAGCTTTCTTTCCAGTTATTTCCATGAACTGTCTCCTTTGCTTCACTTAAACTTTCTGGGCCAGGTTTTCTGAAGGAGAAATAGATGGCAGGTACACAATTATTCAGTTATTAATGTATTTCAATTTAAGAAATGTTTATTATTCCCTCCTTTATCATATATCAGTCAGTATCAAAAATTCACAGAAAAAAGGATATTGGGCATATTACTCAGCTGAAAAGTATCTTGATCAATGTCACAATGTGTAAGAAATATAATTATCAAATTACATTGTGTTGAATTTAACACAAATTTCAACTGAACACATCAATTTTAGAAGTTGCATTAAAGTAATAAACTGATCAAAACCCACTTTTAATTTTAGAGATGATCTCAATGCTTCTTCTCCCCTATAAATTCATCACTTTCTCTGCTCTTTCATGTTCCCAACATATGCATAACAATATTGTTGTTCCTAAAGGGTTTATCCTTGCTTTTGATTTATGAAGCATATTACTTAGTATCTTAGGCACTATGTGTAAGATACATATATAAGTTATTTTAATGGATAAACTCGTCTTACAAGTACAAAAATAATATGATATTTAAAATTAAAATAATGCTTTTTAATTGTTCTCCAAGAAAGCCAAAGCAGTTACTTTAGAAGTTACTTTGATTTTTCTCTCTCATTCCATTTATTCAGTCAAACTCTGTAAGAAATGACTAGATAGAAAGACCTACATCAAACTACTGACTCTATAATTCATGTCTTAATTTTACTTACTTTCAACTATACCTGGAGAATTTGAAATTATATATATATAAAGCAATACTGGAAAGAGCAGTTTAGGGTAAACCTTGATACTAAACACAGAACACAAATTAGCATAATTTTCAAAGATTCACTCATGTGTTCACATTATGTGTGTATGTGTGTTTTAATTTTTGTCTTATGTCTATAAAATATATTTATTTTTCAAAAAATTACTAAATGTAATTTCAAAGTTTCACAGTGATCACTGTCCCCCTCCAAGGTACACACACATATTCTCATCATCACTTTCACCATCGTCATCATTATATACTCCTGCCTAGATCAAGTTCCCTTTGCAAACTAAGTTCACAAATTCTGCATTTACTTGCACTGTTTGTCCCAGGTTCCCCCCCAAAATAGGGATCTCTTCAGCCCGACATTCACATCTTTCAGAATCTGGTTTCAGCTAAATTCCTATGGCACAAAATCAAGCAAAATCACCCAAGATATTTTTTTTCAAATATATCCTAGTGTGTAATCATTTCTTAATCATTAATTGATCTGAATAAGTCACTTTAAATTCCAATCAAACTTAGGTCATGTTCAAAACAAAAGCACCAAGTTCTGTGATTTGATATGCTATTGAATAAACAGGGCTCTTGGGTGATTTTTTGAAACTGAAATGTTTATCCCTGCCTTGATATGTGGAAATATTTATTCATTTATCATAAAACAGTGTCTGTAAACCACTTGAAAACTTCAACACTAATAATCAAGGTCATTGTTCTGAAGGGCAACAATTAAATGCTGAGACAAGTTACCTTAGTAGATTAGCTACTCAGAATCAAAAGTAAGATTTACAGTCATGGGCAGTGGGAATGTTAAGATGGAAGGACTCTGTCATTCTCTTTTGATGAAAAGTCCTTTAGTAGAAGAAGATTTTAAAACAATCCCTAAATCTCACAGCCTCTTGTGTGGTTCTTAGTGACCACTGGGCATGCTTGACAGAGGAAAGTTTTGTAGCACTTATATCTAAGAGGTAACTGATAATATAGGTACTATGAAAATGATAATAATTATTAATCTCATAGTTCAACTGACCATTTTGCTGAGTGATCAACTAGTTGAACAAGAAAAAGAAATATTAATAAAGTGTTTTAATGACTAGCTGTTTTCTGGTTGGCAAGTTGCTGGCAGAACTGTTTCCCCCGATTCTTCCACCTCTATGTCTAGCTACATTCCAAGGAAAATGTAAGAGGAAAACAAAAGAGAACTTACAAAGATGGAGAGAAATGCAAGTTATTAAAGATCCCAGGACTAGAGGAATAATATAGTAGGAGATTGTTGTAGGACCACCAACCCAACAGCAGTTTTAAAACCAAGACTCACCAAAGGAGGGAAAAAAATGACACATCATTTAGTCGCTAGCAAACAACTAGAGCCCTATGTGAGCTAAGCAGCAGCATAGACTAGGGTTTATAACCATAGCTCCTGAAGAAACTAACAATAACTTTCTTCATCTCACTGAATCCAAGAAACATTTTCCAATCCTGGCAACTGGAGGACTCCAACCAAGAGACAAGTAGCTACTGGACTCACCAAGAAAGAAACCTACCATGATAAATGACCTACAATGAATATCACTATATGCTTATCAAAATGACTGAAATAAAAGTGACATACCAAATACAGGGTTACAGAGAATGGAATTGCTCACACAGACGGTGCAATCAGTCTACCAGTTTCTTATGAAGCTACACATTTAAATTAACTACTAAGTGGTTATATAGGTGGGCAGTTACTTCAGAGAAATGCACATTGATATTCACACAAATCTAGATGCAAATACATCCAACTGGTACAATGCTAGCCAGCAATTAAATGGAAATATGCTTGAATTCACTTAGGCGGTATAACACTGCCCTGGAGGCTTATTGACATCAAATTTTATTTCTTATCATTCTGGAGGCTAGAAGTTCAGATCAGGAAGACTACCTGGTCAGTGGAGAAAAAAAGAAAGACATGTTGTATCATTCTGTGGTAAAAGGAGCTAGAGATTTCCATAGGCCGCTTACAAGGGCAGGGACCTCATTCATAGGGTTGTGTCCTCATGACAAAATTACCTGCCAAATCACCACTACCCTCCTAATATACTCATCTTTGGTGCTTAGGTTTTAACATATAATTTTAAAAAGGCACATTCAGATAATATCGAAATAATTACTGATACATAAAACTGCTTGGGATGGCTATCTTGGGAATTACACTGAGATGATTCAAAAGGTCAGATGTGTACATGAAGTCAAGCTTAGTCCATCCACCAGGACACAGTTTGCTGCTCTGCCATTTAAAGTCTTCATGGCAACTATGTTTCTGGTTCTCAACAACCCCCATTCATTCAGGGCATTAAAGCTTCACCTTTGAGTACCATCCACTGTTTAATAGGTTGGTGTTCACAGGCTGGGCCAGGTCCACCCACTCCACTGATTTGATGCAGTGCCCAGCTATTCATTGGAAGCCACAGGGACCACCTGCCACAATACACTCAACCCATAGCATAGCACTCCCCTTCATGGTATCCTAATGGCAGCCTAGAAGCTTCTCTTGTATGGCCCCAAGAAGTCTGAATGCCTGACAGTTGTCACCAAAATCCAGGAAGCCCAGAGCAAGATAGCCAAAGTGGAAGGCAGTAGTTGCTGCAGTCACCATCAGATTGACTCAAATTCGCAACTGACCGGTCAGCTGAAAACAAAGGGCAGTGGGATGCTGAGGTGCCCACTACTGTACTGCACCAGCTGACAGGCACAAGGCATTACCGAAACAACCCAGAAGCACAGTGTCCTCAGTCACAAGGAGCGGGAGTCATTAGTCAGTGAATGGTGACAGTGACTCAGAAGAGATTAAGGCCATGACTGGATTGAGGAGGCAGAAGGAAATTCAAAAGTGGAGCAGTGACTGCACAACTCATTCCCATGAGAGAGGGAGGAAGTAGGCACAAATAAATACTAAGTTGATGCTCCCAAGATCTCTTTCTCAGTTCAGTATATCCTCAGGAGCTCGTAGAAAGCTAAGGGACATCCCCTTACGAAAGCATTACTGGGTTGGGAGTGGAATAAAGTTCATAAAGCTGTGTCAGACTTCTTGGAGAGCTTATACTCACAAGAACACAGAAATGCTTAGTGTCAGCACAGTGGAGTCTCCAGCCTAAGTAGTAGTTGCCATGGGACATTAACCTGCCCCCTCCCTATTTCTTGTTCCTATGAAGGTTTACCATGGAGATCTCTATTTCTTAGAAGAAAAGCCATTAAGTCACACCATCCAAATATATCTTGTACTTCTAAGTTTAAGACCTTTTATCATCTTACCCTTTCTCTGACACTTATATAACATTACAAACCAATGTTACCACTATAAAAGTTTATTAACAGAAGTAGTAATGGGAAGTTTAAGTAGCTCCTCAATGTATTTTCATATTACCTACCCAATAGTGATCCCCTATAAATTTTCTATGGCTAGATGATTTATGCTGTTTCACTGCTTATAATAATTGTATTCAGCTATGAAAGATTTCAATAAATGTTGCTGGCTCAATGAAGTAACCATTTGTATGTACAGACACATATAGATAAGTACATTCACACACCCAGACCTTAGGATGCACTCTCCAAGATAAATTCTAAGATTATAAAATTTTATGTATAAAATAATGAAGCCACTAGAAAAAAAAGGAAATGCAAATTTTGATAATGCTTTTTTAAAAAAAAGAATTAACACATGAAACTGAAGTAAGAAACTGTAAAAAAGGTATTATAAAGGAATACAGATTAAATATGTGAAAATCACTACAAAATTGATAAAAAAAAAACCTAAAATGTAATATGATATATATCAGACAAATGGTCATTAGTTTAAAATATAAAGAACTCTTACATTACTTAGAGAAGATTGTAATCATGCAAAAATTGACCGGACAGCTAATTTACAGAAAATAAATAAATTTCCAATAAACAGAGAAAATGGTATTTTTAAAATGAAAGAAATCTCATTAAGATTGAATATGAATTTTTTAACCTCAAACTGAAAAGTAAAAACCATAGTTTTATAGTACCCAGGTTAGTAAGTAATAAAACTACTTTTTCAGCAATAAAAACATATTTTGGTTCAGCTTTTCAAGGTGTGCAACTTTACATTATATGATTATACTAAATGGTATTAAATATAGATCTATATGCCTTCTATTTATTTATTTCTCCTTTAGTAATTCAGCCTTAGGAAATTATTAGCAAAGACATGCCTGCAGGAATTTTTATTGCAGTATTGTTTAAGGAAAATAAATTGCCTAGATGCTCATCAATAAACAAGTTATTTATGGCACATAACTTTAGCTAGAATGTAATGCAATCATTTAAGAATAGAGTCATAAAATTATTCCATTTTTATAAAAAGTGATCACAGTATATTGCTATTAACAAAATAGTACTTAGACACATTTTAAAATATCTGTGCATTTGTATACAATCATAAATGAAAAATCTTTTGCCTGTTTTTCTCTTTTCTCTAGATTTTCTATAATGAAAATTTATTACTTTTGTAATAAAACAAATTTATCTTTATCCAACCCTTTGTCCCAGGCCCTCTTTACATATGATCTTTATACAATGTTTTCTGATTTCCCTAAAGAAATTCCCCCAAACATACTTTTTTACAAAGTTCTCTAACTTTCTCTGTATACAAAAATCATAAAATATGTATCAAAGTAAGTTTTATTGCTACTACAGATATATCCTCTGTTCATGGCTTATCTTCCTCACTATACCATCAGTCCCTAAAAGATCAGGACTTGACTTTTGCAGCTGTGTGTGCTCCATAAGATATTTAGTAATTAATTTGTGCTTTAAAAAATTGAATATTTATAGTGAGCCTTTATAAAGCTTTCTGAGAAGTTTTTCTAAAGGCTTTCTGAAAACTGTGTAAAAACAAAGTCCTAGAAATGCAAGAAATATAAGAGAGGCAATACCTTTTCACTGAGGAGGAAAGGTAAAGCCTAAAATTCAAATGACACCCAGCTTGTGAAAAAGAAAAGACTTTACAAATCTCTAGACCTCATTTTCCCCTAAGCAGTGACAGATAACAACTGTATCCTGTGGGACTGTGGTATCATTGACCCATCTGATTCAGACATCTTGGTATTCATGACTTTGTCTAGTTCCCCACACAGACCCTGAATTTGGCCACGTGACTTCGTTGGCCAGTGGAACATCAGCAGATGTGATGTCAAGGAAGATCTGGTAAGTGCTTATATGTGAGACTTGATTTTGTGGGACACTGGCATCAATCCATTTATCTGAAGAATCTGCAAAAAGGAAACCAAGTCATGCTAACCAATCACCTCACTCAAATCCTGGTCTTTGAGTGAAGCCAGCTTGCATCATCCAGCCCTTGACTAGCAGAGGGTGGTTGGTTTAGTAACCCACAGATAAGATCAGTATTTCCCAGCTAAATGCAAATCAGACTACATAAATATAAACAAATTAATAATTGTTATTTTAAGTCCCTAAATGTTGGAACAGCATGTTATAACTGTCAGACATACCTTCACCCCCTCCTGCTCCTCTCTGCAGCCTTATTGACCTAGATCCTTCACAGAGCATGTCAATGCAACATAGCACTCTTTCACAGTGACACTCTATCATACTTCACTTCAGAATCTGTCTGAACCAGGACCCTGGTTAGCATACTAATTGATATAAACATTTAAAATTGTTGTGGTCCTTGAACAGATTGTCAACATATATTCGGAGGTGCTTTTTGTTTTTATTTTTGTTTTTTTGCAAATAAGGGAGTTCTGTTAATTTACTCATCCACAATTGTACTGTACTCTCTGCCTCCCCAATGGATGGAAAATGATCAAATTCCCTCAGTTTCAGAAAGAAAAGAAGGCAAGTATTGAGTGACAGTTATTCATTGCCATGTATCTTATACATCTAGTCCTTCTCTTTAAGCAAAACATATGACATGAAATCATAAAATTCTCAGTGAAAACCAGTATGGTGGTCCAACTTTACTGTAGGCAAACTTGGCCATATGTGCCTCACTTTCCTCATCTGTAAATTGAAGACTGTTACATCTGTCCCTTACAGGGATATTATAGTAACAAATGAGGTAATATAAATGAAAACATATTCTTCAGAGGAAAGTAGCTATAATTATCATAATTTAAGAAAATGCAGAAATCAACTTGTGTTTACCAAATGTGGTGCATCTTTCAGTTGTTGTCAATTGAATTCCCACTAGGTATGTGAATTTAAATTTTGTTTACAATGATTTCGAGGAAACCATAATTTAGTTATTTTAATATCAGTCCAGCTGTTTTATCATCAGCAATTTCAGTTTGGGTAGGATTCTATTCAGATAAATTATACATGTATTGGAAACTATGGTAATTGTAGTATTTCTCTGAGAAATCATTTTATTTTATATCCTAAGAGGAAAAAAATCTCTGACATCATTGACAGTTTATAAAAAATGATTTATCAATAAAATTTTGTAAATAAAGTTGTCATATCTTGAACTGAAAGATGTTTATTTTTTCAGCCTGAATTAAAATTTTAACTGCTAAATTTAGTGGGCAAACTTTCCAGCTATCTGTGACATAATGGAAAGTTTTTTTCTAAACTGGAAACTCAAATATAAGAAATCTGTAGTGGTTAAAAAAGTCATCAGTTTCAAATTACAGGGATTTTTATCACTGAAAAGTATTTTTACTGATCATTTCAGAGATTTGTAGTTTGTTTTTAAACTAGAATGATAGAAAAAATATCTTTATATGTCATTTCTCACCTTAAATGCTTATTTTAATTTCTAAAAGCTGTATATTAAGATAAAATGTTGAAGCAACACATAGTTAAATCCTAACTCCCTTACATTTCTTCTCGGGTGATAGTTTTTATCACTATGTAGTTAAATCAATTTCATATTTTTATTTATACTGTGAAAATACACTCCAAACATAATTTTTTAAATCCAATCATAATTCAAGCAGTTTCATAGTAACTTTGCTTTCTAAGATGGTTGCCTTTTTCATCTTTCTCATTTCTCTCTCCAATCCCACAAGTGTAGTTGAGCAGATTTTAATATCATCCACATTTTATGCATGAAGCAGTCAGCACCTGGAAAGATTACTCTGATTGAACAAAAATCAATAGTATAAAACTCAGTTGCCTGGGCTTGTAGTCTAGGCATGGTTATTAGTCTAAGTTACCCTCAGAAACACTGAGTAATGGAAACATGAAGGGAACTAAAAATCTTGTTTTTAAAATGGTGCAATGGACATACATGTAGCTGGGTATTACTGGCACTTTATCAGCGTTATCCATGCATAAAACAGCTTCCTCGCAGGGTAGGGGCAAAAGTTCTGTTCCAGGAATGGCTGCAAATCTGAAATACGTTTTCCCTGATATATTGTGTCAACACATAGGACATCATTAACTCGGTGTCCCAGCAGTTATTCTCTACAAGACTTCTGACACACTATTGCTCAGGATGGCTGGGGGTGAGCAGAGCCCCATTCAGAAGTCACTATCATTCCTGGCACTAATTCACCAGCTGCAGTCTAGGCACAATTGGTCCTGAAGATATCTCAACTCTCTTTGGGTTGATGTAGTTGCTATTTCTTTAATTTCATTTTTTTTAAGGGCCAAGTGTCATTTTGCAGACCCTGGAGGAATGGAGGAATAAAATACCCTGGAATGACCAAATCCCTTTTGTGACAGAGTGAGAGAGTGATTACTCTTCATGGAACTAAATATGAAATTCTATTGGAGCACATGGGGTGGAAGGATGGAAGGGAATTCAAAGAAGGAACTACAAGAATTCATAGTGAACCCATTGTTCACTATGTATAGGTGGAGCAATGTCTAGGCAGGAACATGCAAGGATGATTCACTTTCTCAGAGGAAAAAGGGGTAATTGTATATACCACACCCCATATCCCCTCTGATCTGATCCCAAATCCATCAGAACATTTTGGTTAAGCTTCTCTGATATATATAAGTTTTGGGCTAGACTTCTCCTTATCAATACCCTACTCCTCTATTTAAATGAGTTATTTGGTACCCTGTGGCATTCTTCTTAAAATACAATCCAGTCATGTGTCCCATAATTAAAGAGAGAGTAATCTTATATAAAGATCTTATCAAGAATGTGTTGCAGCCTGCAGCAACTATGGCACTTAAATATAAAAACAGGGAGCTATGGTGTCTAGATGGAGAGGGAAAGTATGTTATACAAAATAATGCTATCAGATGAAGATGATTGTTCATGGAAGACTATCAATCAACAAAGAGTTCAGAGTCTGTCGCCACACTCTCTGCTGAGTCCCCATGTATTATATCGAAAGCATGCAGAGAAGCAAAAGATAGGAAGTCTATACTTTCCAATTACCATACCCAAAATACAATGTTTGTTTTCTCATATGGAAATTATTCTGTGGGTGGGATGGTTAATATATATATATATATATATATATATATATATATATATATATATGCATATGTATGTATGCACACATACATGAGTTAGTCAACCAAAATGGATAATGGAGGTGATAACATTTTTAATGGAAAATGATTATAGTAAATATAAATGTTCACCAAAAACAGGTCATTCTTTGAAAACCTGGTGGTAACAATCACTGTGGATAAGTCAGTATTAGAACATTAGAAACTGGGATTTGCAGTGACATCTCTTGCCCAGGTGTTGGTTTGTTTGTTTGGCTGAGCCATATTTAGGATGAGGCAATTCATTGCGAGGGCAAAGAATATAAAACTATGCAAGGTGTCACATCACTGGATGTATTTAAAAGAACTTAGATTTCTGTCATTCTGGAGCTTCAGGACTTGATCAATAGAACAAAACTTCGGTGCAATGGAATACACGATCATCTGTAACATTTTTTATAAGAACACTTCTTCTTCTAAGCCAAATCTTGGTCAGAGAGAAAATAAAAGAAAACAAAGTTTAAAATACAGAAATTAAGCATAGGAGATACCACCGGACATCCAGATTCAGTATGGAAGGCGCTCTCTGCTTCTCTGGAAAGAAACACAGCAAAATGTCTTCTTTGATTAACTTGACGAACCAACAAAATCTGATCAAGAGTCCCAATATCTCAGTAGAGGTCCTAGAGAAATACTGAAGTGAACATGTTTTATTTTATATTTTTAATTTCGTGATATATAATTTTAAATTTCATAATATACTATTGCATATTTGGATTTTTCCAATTATCATTATTAACTAGTCTTTATGTCACTGAAAACTCTTAAATATATTTTTATGGCATAAGTCCAATTTTAATAATGTATCGTTGATTTATTCCTATGCTATTTCAAATTAAAATTTTCTTTTTGAGCTCAAAGTCAATTTTTTTACATGAGCCATGATGGAAATTTCTCCCCATGGTCAGAGACTAGATCTAGTGTTTACCAATAACCACCACTCCTCCGTGGTCTTAATTTCAAACATTATTAAAAGGAACTTAACAGTAGTTAGCTGTCATTATTTTTCACATGGAAATGACCAACAAATGATAGCTAAGAAATACCCAGTCTGGCATCCAAGTTCAAGGTCCTTTAAAGGCTAACTATAAACTCTTCATCCCCTTCCACTTTCTCACCTACTCTTATAACCAGTGACAATATCTCACAAACATTATCATAAAGTCTACTGACTCACCTCTGGTTTTACATGATTTTAACTTCAAGGATCAAGAGTCTCAAATGACAGCATAGCACCAACCCTCCAACTTAATCTACCAATACAGAATACATGCACTCTAAGTATACTGAATGTGTGTGCAAAGCAGCCCCAACCACAATTTGCATAAACTATTCAGCAAACATTTGGTTCCTTCAGGACTCTCAACCCCTGGGTGAAAAAGAGGAAAGCATTGCAAGATTATCAATCCCTGCTTCAACTGTGCTCTATCAAATTTTCTGATTCTGTAATTTTTTCATCATTATATTAAACCTTAATTCAATCCAGTACAGGATTACAAGTTTGAGTGTGCTCTGTGGTAGAAAGAATTCTCACTCCCCAGGGTTCCATGAAAGTCTAGTTCAGTATTGGGAGCATGGAATTAAATGGATCATTCTCCAAAGATGAGAGATGGGCTATCAAGGAAAACTAATTGGAGGTGGTGATGCCTAACATCTAAATGAATAAAGGCAGAAAGTCAAAATCTAGAAGCAGAATATAACAATTTGAGGAAACTGCATGAGCACAAGCACAGCATGTGCAGGTTGGCTCTCTCTGAAGAGGCATGAGATGTTGGGTTCTCTTCAGAGAACGGAAACATAGTTAAATATAAAAACAACAGGAACTCTTCAATATAAATACTGAAATGTGATGTGCTTCTATGTTTTTATTCTGACACTAAAAATAAACATTTTCTCATGAACAGAAATGGAAAGCAAAGGAAAACTAAGAGCACTTAGGTAATGCTGTACAAGATAATGCTATGATTTTGTCATCACTTTTTAACTGATTTTAGACTCATCGTGCTTCTGTTCATGTTGAAGCTTGCAAAACTCTTTATTGGTTGACACATCATTTTTGACTCACCTTCAGTTGATCAATATTTCAGGCTGGATTATTTGAAGTTGTTTTCTTTTTCCATTTCTATTACTTGAAAAGTTTTTCAAATAAATGTGGAAGCTGTCCTATCTATACAAAGTTCTGTATTCGTTCAGCAGGAGCATCAAGGTGATAAAGAAAGTGGAGAAATATTTCATCATCCTGTTTGATTCATGTAACTTAAAAAATATAATTAAAGAATAAATATCTGAAAATGTGGACCCTGTACATAATTATAATTGTGAAAATGCATGTTAAATTCTATAAATTTTTTCAGGTAAAATGTAATTTTGAAGTCAAAATATTTAAGGCAACCCTTAAGGGTGTGAAGACTTTTGATCCTTATTTTCAGCAATTGTATTAGGCTGTTATATAATAAATATAAAAATTAAATGTTATCTAGGTATAAAGAAAGTTTTAGGTGTTCTGAGAAATTACTATGGAAGCTAAAGGAGAAGTAAAATAATGAGCTCCTAAATAATTTCTCCCAAAGTATGAGTTCTCAAATTATGTCTTACCAAAATGTGCAAATTCAAAATCAAATCATTTTTTTTTAAAAAGCAGATTTAGAAATCTCAGATACTTAAGACTGAGGTCAACATTTATTCCACTTGTTCAATGTACTGAGGTTGTCTGTAATGTTCAATGAACTGAAGTTGTCTGTAATAAAATCATCAAATATTATTTTAATTAAAAAGAAATCAGAATTTGACTATGCTGAGATATGATTGGTAATATCTTACACAATATGAAAATTGTGTGCTGTAAGCCAAAGTTAATATATTAACATTGAATCCAGGTTACCTTAACTGAGTGTGAGAGGAAACTTTATGTATGTATGTATATATGTATATGAAGATATGAAGTGTGTGTGTGTGTATATATATGTGTGTGTATATATATATGTGTATATATATACACACATATATATACACACATATATATACACACACACACTTCATATCTGTGTATATATATATGTGTATATATATATGTGTATATATATACACACATATATATACACATATATATATACACATATATGTGTGTATATATACATATATATACACATATATATATACACACACACACTTCATATATACACACACATATATATATACACACACATATATACACACACACACACACTTCATATCTTTGTATTCCCCAGGGATAACCCATCATCTTCCCTCCCTGACCACTCCTTCCCTTCTATGAGAGGAAACTTTAATGGGATTTAAAAAGTTATAAAGAAGAGAAGTAAAAGTATTTATTCATGCTCTCATTATAGTTTTTAGACCTAGTACTAGTGATGTGAGGAAGTGAAAGAACACTGAAATGCTCTCACTGTTGATTCTTTGTGTGAATGGGATGAATTAAATGCTTTAAAGAAGAAGAACTAACAAGCAGATTGTTCTTTATTTCTCCAAACATACAATTTGGGGCAGGATAATAATAAGACTTGTTAACATTTGATTTAGTTGAATGAACGCAGCATATAGTCACATCCTACAGATTCTCAAATTCATATCTTATGGTTTTCATTTTATTTTATGTTTTTAAGTGTTCAAAATGAGTAGCAATTTACCATTTTTCCATCATCTGATAAAATAATGAATAGCACAAAATCATTTGGGGTACAGCAGAGAAATTATGCCAAAAATAACTTCTGAGAATTTCAAATTTGAGATGTTTCCCTTCAGAAGAAAAGAAAAAGTTTCAAAGATAAATACATCATGGCAGTTTAGATAGTACTTCCCCTACTGCACCATCAGAAAAGGAGCAGAAAATTTAAAGATTTTTGCCAAGATTGAAGGTTACTTTACTAAATTGAAATATATGATTTTTGGAGAATAAATTTGGCAAGATGAAACAAATTTTAGAACTGCTTTTTAAAAATAGAATGAACCATTAAATTAAGCAATGGCCAAGCCAGCCAAAAAGTTCACAAATTTGATACAAATCCCAGAACTCTGATTTTTCATTCAACTTGAAAAGTTCAATTTTATATCTGATTGTTGATTTAACTGATTGTGGTTGTTTATTCAATATGTCCCTCAGAGTCACGATCCTCTGCCTCTAAACTCCCATTGGATGGGCACCTTAGAGTCATATATTTTTTATATTTCTCAAAAATATTCTTAGCATGTAGAAGACAGTCTCAGTATCTGAACATGCATGTTACATGTTGAAGAAGAATTTATGTGCATGCACACACACATACACACAGAGCAGGCCTGCAGGTCATGACTGCATTGTAAATGCTTGCCACAGCACCTTGTTGTACCACCAGAGATTATAGATATTGCTTTACCATTTGAATCTGAGCTCAAAGGTTTCTGTACTTGCTCAAATTGCTATCATACTTTACATTTCAAACTTTAATTCAAAGTCTAAATGTGTTTTGAGTTGATCTTGAATTTTGCATTCTTGTTAGCCTGGTCTGATAGGTAGCAACATGATAGCTATAAAAATATATTTTTTATTATTTCAAGGAAAATATCATGGAAAAAATGCCAGAAATTCATTATAAAGTTCTTGATTGCTTATCTAATATCTCTTTGTAGAGATACAGATCTCTGTCAATGTACTAGCCAGTAATATGTTTCCCTTTCATACTTTAGGGTCCCACTTCACTTAAGAACATGGTAAAATGAGACTCCATAGTGAAAGATGCATGAGAACATAGTCCAAGTGCTTCTGCCTAAATAAAATTAGGAGATATATGTTCTTATGTGTTTAAATCTATTTATTTATCTGCCTATCTATCATGTATCTATTATCTGTCTATCTACCTTTGTACCCACACACTCACAACATAGATATTTCCACAGACAAAATATAGTTGACTGACTCAAAGAAACTGAGACCTCAAATCATCCCTGAAAGCAGCATTCTTACTCTAAGTCTGGTACTAGATGAGGTGTGTTCACATGATGTACCCTCTATACCTGGTGAGAAGAGAGTAATAGAGAACTGGAATTTAATCATTATTTCAATTTGTCAGGGTTTTTATCTTATTCTCCATTATATCCCCAGTACCCCAACCAGACCAATAGGCAATCAATCAAAGCACATGTATCCAATGACTGGCGTAGATGATTCATTGCTGGAATTGTAGAAGTAAATGCAATCAGTTAAATTTTTAGACTTATATTGCTCAGTTAGAGTGGCTATTTGAGAGTTAAGAAAGAAGGGACATTTAGCTGAAAGGCTAAAAAGAAGAGATTCAAAATGGTAAAAGTTATATATGCAGGTAGAAAGTGAATGACAAAAGAAGAAAAAAAACAGCCTAGGGTAGTTTGCCTGACATACTGAGACACAGTTCAGCACATAATAAAATGAAGAAAAAAATGGACCTCAAAATATGAAAGAACCGTAATTTAAAAAAAATTTTTTCCTAATATGTTTTTATTAACCATTTTGTTGTTTACATACTTTTGCATATACATCACTGCATTGCCCAGGGTTCTCCCTTCAACTTACCACCTATGAAACATCATAAATTTGTCATAAATGTAACCTGAGAATTACTGCAGAATTGGAAAAAAGACTTGTTTAACTTATAGTGATCAAGAAATGGTAGTACCTTTGGTATAGAAATATTTTGAGAAAGGAATACAGTAACTACACAGAAGATAATTTCGCTAGCTCAAAAGTGAAACTATTTAAAGATGGGGAGATGATTCATTCAGAAAAAATATCTACAAAAAATATACCCTCTATGGTTAGTATTGGGGTAAACATGAAATAAAAATGAAAGATGAAAGAAGGATGTTTATTTATTAATTATATTTACTGGATGTCTATAATGGGATGTAGCACTATACAAAGCCAAGAAAATGTCTGTCGACTTCATTTACTTTGCATTGCACAGATAGAAACATATGAACAAGAAGCAAACCCAAAAGGAAACAAATAAAAAAGGAAACCATGCAGCATTTCCTAAGGTTTTGCATGTGGAAGGAGAAATAATGAAGTATGTATGGAGCAGAAGGGCTCAAAGGATTTATATTCAGAGAGGGTCTCACCAAGAGGGAATACTTAAAAGAAGTTCTAAAGTTATTTACCTTCTAGAAGGATAGAAACTTTATCATAGTTACAGAGGAAGCAAATGTCATTGAATGTTGGCAAGTAGAATTTATCATAATCTTTGATTTGAACAAAGATTTTGCAAAACCTAAGTTAGTGATACATTCTAATAACCTGCAGAAGATTCATTTCCCCTTATGTATATTAGAGGATTGAGGGAGAATTATAATTCTCATTGTTTCTCTCTGTCTCTCTGTCTCTCTGCCTCTCCTCTCTGCCTCTCTCTCTCTCTCTCACTCTCTGTCTCTGTCTCTCTCTCTCTCTTGTTTAGCATTCCATTCAGTCATCTAATGCCCCCAAAGAGACTAGTATGACTTTTAGGAACTATAAAGTTAGTGAGTTTCAAGCTGTGATCCTCTAGAAGAATAACTAGTAGCTGGTTTTAAATAATTTGCGTGGAATATTAACCTTATAATTTAAATAGAGGGTCACCGATGTGCAACAGAGATGAAGAATTAGGAAAGATTCAAATGGATGATGGAGGGGCTCATCTACATGGGTAGAATTCTGAAAGACTTTTAATTCTCATGGTTACCTTACCGAGAAGGAGTGATTAAAAACAGAGGGGGAAAAAGCAAAGCTTGTTTAGAGATCTGCAGGCAGAAACATGAAAACAAAGTATGAGAAGTCTGCAAAAGTCATCTCTAGCTGCATACTAATGGAAAATAAAAAAACATTTATTCTTTGGGTAGGCTTTTCAATGTCTTACTACCTATGGTGCTAACAGCTCTTAGACCTGCAGTCTCCTGTTCTTCATTGTGGAAGGAAGGGACTAGTTTCCTAAACAGGCCCTTAATTGCAAAATTTTGCAATTCCCAACATCAAAAACCACTCAGTCATTGACAGTTCACCAAATAGTATCCACAGAAAAAACAATCAACAGTCTTATATTCTACGGTTTTAAATTATCTATGACTCTGCTGATTTCATCTTTCTTTTGAGCGAATTTCTGGCTGTGGTACTGAACCAAGGATATTTGACCTAAATAAAGTGCCAATTTGAAAAAGAAACATGAAGGGAAGGGATAAATGATGACACTCATAAATGATAGTGATCAAATGTATGCTGGGAGGGGGGGCAGTTTAGTCTGCTTTCAGTGATCTGCTCACTAAAGAAACATTCCACCTTTGTACTTTTCAGCATGCCGTTTTAAAGTATATATGCAAGATTGATTGTTGATCATTGAGAAAATGTTATGAAAACCAAAATGACTTGAATTCTGGCATGGATTTGTCTGAAGGTAGTTTTTCTTTAAAAATTCATAGTCTCCATTTGATTTTTCTGCATCACATAATCTGATTATGACTAATAACTAGTGTTCACATACTGTAGTACTATGTCATCAGTTACATTTTTTCCTGTATGGGATGTCCGTGAATCACATGAGCATTGAAGGCCAAGAGTTCTACAAACACATTAAGTGCTCTTTAGCTATAAAAATTGCTATATAGAAATAAAAAATTTCAGTTCTTCAAAAACTTAAAAACAGAAGATGACTCATCAGTTCCACTTCTGGGTACATATCTGTAAGAATTAAAAGCAGGGTCTACACAAATATTTGTAAATACATGTTCACAGAAGAATTATTCTTAATAATCAAAAGCAATTCAACTACCCATGAAGAGCTGAACAGATAAACAAGATGAAGCACAATACGTGGGGTGAAATATTATTCACCTTTCCACAGAAAGAATGTTCTGACATGTTATAACAGGATGCCATGGTATTAAGTGAAATGAATTGTGAACAAAGGGACAAATCCTGTGTGATTCGCGTTATGTGAAGTTCTTGGGATAGTCAAAGTCATAGAAAGCCTATAGTCAAAAGTGGCTGCCAGAAGCTAGCAGTTGGGTAAATTTTGGAGTTATTGTTGAGTGGACAGGATTTTAATTTGGGAAGATAAATCCTGAAGGTAAGCAGTGGTGAAGGTTGCACCTTCATTCTATTGATCTTCATACTTAAAAATGGTTAAAATGGTTAATATATGTTATGCGCATTTGCTATAATAAAAAATAAAAATAAAAGTATAATTCATCTTCCTAGGAGATGACAGAGATCATGATTTGCCAATTCCTTCTCGAGTTATATTGTGGTTGTTACATTCTGGTAAATATAGAGACTGGATAAATCATTTGTTGGACAGCATGAGAGACAGCTGTGTCAGGTGAAATGCTCCAGCCCCATTTCTGGTTGCTGAGAAGTCTTATCAGGATGTTTTGACTCATTACCCTGAGCCTTCATCAGCTGATGAAACTAATTTTTTTCATCAGCTGATTAAGATTCAAGATAATGAGTCAAAACATGCCAGTAGTAATTCCCAACAGCATTGCAGACAGGATGTTAACTTTTCCACACACATACATGCATGCAGACAGACACGAAGTGAACCAATACAGCCTCCTTGCATATGGAAAAGTTCACATCAGCAATGAAAGGGGTTACAACCACCACATATACTTCAAATTGAGAAATAATTTTGTTAGAAAAATTGCTGGCTGACCAAACAATTGAATTGATTGCTAATATTTATCAGAATAGAGAAATAGCATGAAATTAATTCATGAGAGAACAATCAATAAAAGAAAAATCAAAATCACATAGGAAATAGCCCTGCACAAATATGAATGTATTCTAGGAAAACCAACATTCCAAACACTTTGTGCTTCCTTTTGAATCAACAAACACACTTCAGAATGTTTTTGATGGCAACTGTGTCTAGGTTTAAAGTACCAGGAATTTTCCATAACTGTTCTGCATTCTGCAGGCCTTTTGTCTGACTATAGAATATTGAGTTTTACCAACAAAAGTACCTGATTGAATACCATGCCCTTTAATATCAGATATATATGTATTTTAAATTCTATTAGGCATCCATTGGGAAACTACCTAATATTTGGAATGCACTGTTTAATTTGCTAACTGATCTTATTTGTGTGGGGGGCTCACTGTCAGAGACCAAAAGCATAGTGACAGTTATTGCTGTTGAAAGGATTCTACGGGGGTGTGAGCAGAATGGTTAATGGGCCAGGAGTCACGGGAGTTAAATATTTCCTAAATCTCACGGTAGTCTAGCCTTCCAGAAACTGGGGAGATTGGACATAAAATGTGTACAGATCAGCCTCAGTTTATCCCTCTCAGTAGTTTGAGTAAATCAACTTGTAAGGTCTGCAATGAAAAGTACACCTTTAAAAATACAATAAATGCTAAAACATGGCAGAAGATAGTCTCAGTGGGAAACTGAAAGTAAACAGTTTACACTGGGAGCAAACAATAGCTGTGATCCTCATGTTTTTGTATTGCAACAACTGAGTATAGAATGCTTTCAAATGCAAGATTCAGAACAGCAAAGGGACTGCGTTCTCCCACACATGATTAAGGAAAACTTCTCTTCAGTCTGCTGCTGATGGGCAGGCTCTATGAAAGCCTTTTTATGGGAACACTTTGTTAGAATTTTGTCTGAGGTGTTGGGGTGAGGGAAAGCATAAGAGCAAAAAGATGAAAATGTTCTTTTTCTTTTTTTGCTATTTTTTCCTTACTTTCTTCCCTGACTGCTTTACTTCTGCTGTCGCAGTGCCTGTCACTTGCAGTAGACACCATCATCAGCTTATTAGGAAAGGACCGCTTCTACTATTGTTCAATTTAAAATGCGCCACTCAGAGGTACCACCTCTATGAGAGCAACTCATGCACGTGTTTATAAAGGGTCTTAATTGATGTGTGATTTACTACTTGAAGCAAAACTCTGCTTAGATAGACTGAAATACTAAGCTGAAGAAGAGTCCTTTATCTGGTTTTATGGGCTTGTCTTCTCATTGGGAGCATACATTTACTAACTGTATAATTGGTGGCACAGTTCTTCCATCATAAACATTGTTATCAGTTAATTAAACTTGAAATGCAGCTTTGTTCCACAACATGTTTTGTCAGATTGTTTTCCTTATTTATTTATCATCATAAAATTTTACTTGGTGACTGGCAGCTTCTCAGCTCTCCAATAATAATATAAATCAAAACATAAGATTTTAGTCTTCATGCAATTTCCTTTTGGTCTGAAAATATGAAACCAGATGTTTTTGGCATGCTAAAGATGCTTTTCATCTTTTTTTAGATTCTTTCAGTGCAGTCAAAGTAAATGCATTTTTAAAACCAACTTATGAAAGTTAAATTCCCTTTGTTCATCTCTGTGTAGTCTGGTTTGCATTGATGCAGTGGCATTGAGAGACCTTTCAGATAACATACTGAATTTCTTGGAGGAATTACACATGTGAGGCTAAAAGCTCAAAGGGCAACAGAAATTGTATTAATAGCAGATCAGTAGACCATGAACCATGATTCACCAAAGGGTCTTACCAAACAGCATGCCTTACAGTGGAGGTTCAGGTTGGACAACGACCAATATGATCTTGACTATCTATATATTATCTGGGTGATGTGTGTAATTTGTTCACATAGTTATCACATACTTGTTCCAGATTGAAAATGTGGGGCCCATGAAAGCATGGCCATTGGAATTTCCTGTGACAGTGAATCTCATTTCAGTAGATATTACCATCTATCTCAGCCTCAGGCTATCACTAAAACATCTAAACATTCCCAGATGGAACTTACTTCACCAATATTAGAAGGATTTGATGTTACTGGAGAGACTTGGGGTCAGTAAATAGGAGCAGGAATAGTGTGGCACATAGACTAATCTTATTTGTACATGGCCTCAGATTGCCATTACATCCCTGGGCTATTTTGTGGTTTGAGAATTGGAACTCTTAGGACAGACTGAAATACTTTGGGATCTTGGTGGGGTGGTGTATGGAATTTATAATCAGCTTTGCTATCTAAGCTTTGATGTGGTTCCCCCCCATCTGTAGCCCCCAGGTTCATTGCATAAATTCCATGGCCCAGTGAACAGGACACTTCTGCCTATTCACCATGCCTCCAACAAGCATGGCAATATCTTTATTTCACGAAGACAAGAACTTACCCACACCTTATTTTGCTTGACTTTCAAGCAAGTTTTCCCAGAGTCAACACTTTTCCACAAATACAGACCCCACAAACTTATTACCTATTGCAACTGACTTTCTTTTTCTGGCATTCCATTGGATTTGTTGTGCCAAAAGTCACCAGTGCCTTTAATAGACAAACACAATGTCTTTTTCAAATATCATTATCACTAATCTCAACTACAGTGAACTCTTCCCCTTTTTTGCTTCTACCTTCTCTTATTCCACACAATCTCTACTCTTTCAGTTCTTTTTCTGTAATCTTCATTCCCACTCTTTCCTGACCCTTTCTCTTTCTCTACTTGACTCTAACTATTTTCATCTAGAGGGTTTCTACCTTTGGTTGTCTTCCATCTTCATTCTTCATAATTTTATTGGTTGGACTCTGACACCAATGTATATCGATGTGCTGATATTGTACATTATTTTAATTATACCAACCATACTACATAGCTGAAGAATTCAGTACCAATCTATCTAGTAGAAATCCACACAAAAATTCTGGGAAAAAAATCATCTTTAGATCCCAAATTGTATGCCAACTTCAAATCATGCAGTAGAAATCACCACTTCACATGTCTAAACTAAGACATCACATGTCTAAGGGATTAAGAGGTATGGAAAATAAGACATAAATGGAAAGAGGAAAACAGCAAAGTAAAAAGACAGGAATACAAAGTTTTTTCACCTATTTTCTTCTTCTGAAGAATGATGCTGACATGCACTTGGTTATTTAAGTCAGACCATTTTTTAATTAATTTATTTCTTATTTTTTTATATTTTGTGGATATAATTTTTTGTACAGTATTATCTACCCCGGGGTTCTCCATTATTTCTGATTTCCTTTGATTTTTTTTTTCCTTCTAAGCCTGTAGGTCCAATCACAGTAAGAATTCTCTAGTATCTTCCACAGGCATTCCCATTTTCTATGGGCACACTTCATATCACAACTGTATGTCCTTCTCTTTTTAAAGCAAGAGCTGCTTAAAATCCTTTGATGCTACTGCTGAGATAAAGCTTTCTCAGTGAAATGAGCATAGTTTCACAAATCTTTGGTGCTTTACTCTGTTGTCTTCTTATTTGGTACCAAACATTTAGATATGCTAAATAATCTATGTTCATAAAGAACCATTCTCATTTCCATATAATCTTTGCCAATACTCTCATATGTCCTTCCTTCCTAATCATCCCCTCCAACTATACCATCCTCTGCCCAGTGAATAAAACTCCAAGATCCATCTAAAGCAGCACTTGCTCCAGATTTTTCCTACTGTTCAGATAGGACTAACCTAATCATGCTTTTATTTATTTTTTTCCTTAGGTACCTCACACCACCTTCTATCTCTCAATCATTTTAAGCACCATAGGATATATTTAACAGTGTCATGAATTACACTAAATTTCCATAACCATCTCTGGCTGTTAGATGTTCTAGTTCTTAGTACAGTACTAGAAGTTAGTAAGCCAATGTGATGTAGATCAAGTTGTACATTCTGATGACTCATGAGCACACAATACCCTGTGAACCATAAACCTATTTTCCAGTCTCTGCTTTTTGATTTCTTATTCCAACTTCACCACATTTAAGCCTGTAATACCTCTCTAGGTTTCTGCTGTATCTTCTGTTAAATGGCAATGACAATATTCCATACCTAATTGCATTGGCGATAGGGGATATGGATGACAATAGTATTACAAATAACAGTATTTTATATATAGTAATTAAGGAATATTAGCTGTTATCAATGTATGCTCCCAAAGAAAGAAATTATTACAAAATAAAAGATATATCAAGATTTATCAGTTGCCTGGATCAAAAAATCATGACTCAAGCTTCAATTTGTCTTCATATAGTTAGCATAGTGTCAAGCTAAAAACAAGAATTCCATACATGTAGCTGAAGGTAAATCAAAAAAGACCCAAACACAGTGAACTATAAGCGCCTGTGTGAACCAGCCCTCATTTTCATGGTACAAACAGGGAGGGGACTGCAGACAATGCATTAACTATACTATGGTAGTGGTAAGAAGATCCTAACAGTCATGTGTTTTGTCCCTTTCCTCGTGATCATTATTTGAATTATTTTCTCAAAATTTGACAATGTACATTAATGGACATAATTGAATAGCATATCTCAAAGCTGATGATCCATCTTTGTAAGTATACCCAAACTCCTTCTCCTATAAAATCCTTGTTAAAATGTCCCTTCCTTTTACATTAAATCTCTCTCGTAATGATGTTGCCTCTGTTTTTCGTTAAAGCAATTTTGAGACTGAACTCTAAATTTACTTTTACAATTCAGAAAGTGATTAAGGGAACACCTATGCCCCAATGCTGTAAAAATTATTTTTCAATGTATTTCTCTGTGCAGCTACATAAGTAGAAAACCAGTACAATGCCTCTTGTTTGGTGAACTAAGTATGACTTTTTAGACTGTATAATTTTGAACTATGTTAAAGGATAACCACTGGAAACTGAGGCCTCTGACTATATTTTGCAATGTTTCATTTTCTTCTCTTTGAAAGCAGTCAAATTAGCAGGTTCTGACTACTCTTTATACCTTTAGGGAAGATATGCCAAGGTTTATTGTATAAAGTTACTTTCACTGGGTAGGTTGTCTTAGTGCCCTCAATACTTCTTTCTTCCTTCTGCTCTGTAATTCAGTGGGCTAACAACCACAAGCTACACTTCCCAGAGCCCATTGCTTTTAAATCAGTACTAAGAGAGGTACTTAAAACAGTGCTGAAAGTGTCAAAGGACAGTGTCAAACTTGGGGTCAGGTGATTGTGTATGGATTCTCATTTGTGTGCATTGACAGAACACCACTTGGGTTCAGGGTGCAGCTTCAATAAGGCTGATATAACAGATGATTGGCAAACTAAAGAGTTGCTACAGCCAGAAGGGGCCAGCTATCTCACCCCAGTAAGGGTGCATAGCCTTCAGTAGTCCCAAAGACCACTCGTGCAAGATGGTGCTGTCCCTTCAATGAGGGCCTAGAACTGGAGGTTCTCTGGCAAATCGGCCAAGAGTCAACCCACAGTTCTGCAGTTCCTTACAGGTGGGTCTTGCTGAGCTGATAGTGTAGAGCTGGGGGTGAGGTATGGGGAGGGCAAGAATAGAAGAGGGGAGTGAACAGCAGGAGGAGGGAAATGCCCACAAGCTTTGGCACCCAAGCTGCAGGAGGAAAATACCTAGCTCTGCTCCTGCTGCTCTTGCTGCTCCAGCTGCTCCAGCTGCTCCAGCTGCTCCAGCTGCTCCTGCTGCTCCACCTGCTCCTGCTGCTCCTGCTGCTTTTAGAGAAGCCTACCATTTGGCCCTCAGGCTGTGGGCCCTAAAGTTGATGGCACCAACAAAGCCAGCCTGCCTTGCCTGAGGGGGAGAGCGGGTTAGGAAGGCTCTGCCCATCCCCCCTCCCATCTTGCACTGCAGGGATCCAGTTTCAGTTTCAGTCAATGGCTGGAGACTGGAGGACAGCTTGAGGAATAGTGAAGCATAGTATGTCTGCTCCTTCTCTGTTCCCACAAATTTCTTCAGCATCAGCTTTCTTTCTCCTAGAAATCTGTTCCTACCAAGTCAGCTCACCCTCCAGGGCCTCAACTTTTAGATCCTGGATTCAAAACTCTTTCTTTGCCCCTCTAAGACTTGGGGTAGTTATTTTTCACAGTTCCTAATCTCTGGATTGTTTTGCTCCCCAGGTTCAGATTTTCCGACACCTCTATATTTGATTTTGCATTAGACTTCCATAATAAACCACGCACACATGAGCTGTTTTCCTGTCATACTCTGACTAATAAAGCCCAATTTATAATATACAGTCTTTGTGAACCACATCATGTGTCTCTCATACATGGGACAAGCTACCTTGCCACAGTGCTTTAGAAGCTGCTGTTAATCCTGGCAGTGAAAAGCTTCAGATGGCTTGTTTTTAATTTGCTTAATTGAGGTAAAGTGATTTCCAACACTGTATATATTACAGGTATACATGTACAAATATATGTTGTCATATCACTCCCACCATGAAAGCACCAATAACCTTTCACCATAACCCCTTTTCCCCCTGCCCATCCCCCATTCTGGCTCATAATTATGCAGTCAAATTTCAAGGTTTTGTTTTGCCTTATTTTTGCCTGTCCCTTTGCTTTGGTTTTTATATGCCACATATAAGTGAAATCACCTGGTATTTGTCTTTCTCCTTTTGGCTTATTTTCCTTAGCATAATCCCTCTATCCATGTGGTCACACATGGTAAGATTTCATCTATTTTTTCCTAATAGATGAAATACTATTCAATTATGTCTATATACTATATCATCTTTATCTATTATTCTGTCCTTGGGTACTTTGGTTATTTCTATAACTTGACTATTGTCCTACAGTGTATATAGTGTTGAATATAATGCTGGAATTAGTGTTTTTATATTCTTTTGATAGATACCTAGGAGAAAGGTTGCTGGATCTTGTGTAAACAATTTTCAATGTTTTGGGAAACCTCCAAACTATTTTCCATGAGATTGGACAAGTATGCATTCTCACCATCAGTTGACAAGAGTTACTTTTGCTTACATCCTCACCAACACTTGTTTCTAATCTTTTTGATATAGGTCATTCTAGCAGCTATGCAATGGTATCTTGTGGTTTTGATTTGCCCTGAGTATTAAAATGGATGAGCATTTTTAAAGTTCTTTATGGTCATCTCCAAATATTCTTTTGAGAAGTATCCATTAGGACTTCTACCGATTTATGATTGGGTTATTTGTTTTCTTTGCATTGCTCAAATTCTAGATGTGGATCATGCATGGATGTTGCATCAACTGTTTTCTCTGACTTTACTAAGTATATAATATTATTTTACCTTTCCTTTTGTTGAATTTTGTAATATCAATTGCAAATGTTGAAAAATTCTTGCATCCCTAGAATACCTTACTTGGTAATGGTGTATAAGCCTTTGAATGTATTTTTTAAATTTAGTTGGTTAAAACTGGCTAAGAATTTTTGTATATGTATTCATCAAAGATATTGGTCTGTAGTTTTCATTTTTTATGATGGTATGGCTAATGTTGGTCTCTTAAAATGTAATTGGAAGCCTTCCCTCTTCTTCATTTTTTTTTTTGGAAGAGTTTGAGAAGAATGGGTATTAGATTGTCTTTGAAGGTTTGATAGAACTCACAAGTGAAACCATCTGGCCCTGGGCTTATGCTTTTGGTTTTTTGTTTTGTTTGCTTTTCTTTTTTTTTTTTTTTTTTTTTTTTTGTGTTTTTTTTTTTTTTTTTTTTTTTTTTTTTTTTTTTTTTTTTTTTTTTTTTTCTTTTTTGAGAGATTCTTGATTGCTGCTTCAATTTCCTTGCTTATAATTATTCTGTTCAGGTATTTTATTTCTTTATGATTCAGTCTTGGAAGGTTATATGATTCTACAAATTTGTCCATTTTTGAGATTTTCTAATTTGTTTGCATAAAGACATTCATAATAGTCTCTTATGACTGTATTTCTGTAACATCTGTTGTAACTTTTCCTTTTTCATTTCTGAGTCTATTTATTAGAATTTTCTCTCTTTTTTCCTTAGTGAGCCTAGCTAAGGGCTTGACTATTTTTTAATCTTTTACAAGAACCAGCTCATACTTTCATCAAGTGTCAGAAATGTTGTTTTCGTTTCAACTTCATTTTTTCCCTTTCTAATTTTTATTATTTCTTTTCTTCTTGATTTCTGTTTGATTTATTTCTAATATATATATATGTGTATATATATATCCTGACTTACAGTGGCTTTTCCTTTCATTTGATTTTCTTCTCCAACTTCCTTAAGGTGTAAGTTAGATTATTGACTTGAGCTTTCTTATTTCTTTGTGTAGGGCTATACTGCTATAGACTTTGTGCTTAGTTCTGTGCTTGGTGTTTCTCATAGGTCGTGGATAGCTCACAACTTCATTTTAGTTCATCTCCAGGTATTTTTTAATTTCTCATTAATTTCCTCACTTATGTAATAGTCATTTAATAATGTATAGTTTAATCTCTATTTAACTGAAGCTTTGCTCACTATCATTTCTTATTCTACTTTATTCTACTTTATTACCATTGTGATTAGGGAAGATAGCTGGTATTATTTAAACCTGCTGGAATTTACTGACACTTGTTTTATGATCCAAAATGTGTGTGTGTGTGTGTGTGTGTGTGTGTGGTCTATTCTCTAGAAGGTTCATGTGTGCTTAAGTAGACAGAACTAAAAGGTTCATGTGCTCTTGAGAATGTGTACTTACATATCTGTGATAGGATGTCTTATGTATACTTAAACCCATCTGGTCTAATTCCTCATTTAAGACTATTTTTTCCTGGTCCATTTTCTGTCTGATTGATCTGTCCATTGATATAAGTGGAATTTTAAAGATCTCTATAAATATTATGTTGCTTTAATATCCGTTTTGTTTTATTAATAGCTGGTTTACATATTTTGATACTCCTTTATTTGGTGATAAATATTGATGAGTGTTATGTCTTCCTGACATGTAGCTGCTTGTAATTTTCCTGTCCTCTCATATACCTATATCTATACTTTTGATTGGCCATTGATGATATTCTTTTCCCTACTTTCCTTCTTTCCCTGTTTCATTCCTTCTAATTTATTGGTACTCTGCTGTGGAGTCACTTAAAATCCTGGCCTTCCTCCCTAATTGACTTCTGTAGCATCTGTTGTTGAAACTCCTATCATTTACAAAGAGGGGTCATCATTTGTCCACCTCATCTGTTCCACCACCAGACCAACCGTCTCAAAGATAGGAATTCGGAATTCTCCTTAGATATGTTCATTATTTTGGTGCCTAATACAGGGTTTAGAATGTATTAGACACTATTAGACACTTACTCTTTAACCCATGTTCCTACTATCAGTGTGTAAGTTTTCCAGGTGCTTCGCATTCTTTTCAACTCCTAATTTGTACAGCCTCGGTGTATTTTAATTATATTAACCAATTTGTAATGATATTTTATTGTCATTTAATTTGCATTTCTCCAATAATCTTGAAATTGAATATTAATTCAGCCACTTACCAGTCACTCAGGTATCTACTTTTCTCAAAAATTCCTTCAGGTATTTACTTATTGTATTTATTTACTTTTTTTATTTTTACTATTTTATTATAGATCCATAAGCATTTAATGATAGTGATTCTGATAGTTTCATAAGTGCAATTAGAAGATTTATCATTTTAAAGTTGAGAGAACCTCATAATAGAAGTTTTGCTACAATCTTTTTGAAATTAGCTGATATTCATTTTGATGATAAATATGTCCTTATTTTTAATAATATAACTTACTTTAAAATAATATCAAATTGTATGGAAATTCCAAATAAGATCTGACTAGAAGACATTGTCTATTGATTTAAAGTTACCGTACAGTTTACAACATGGACATTTTGAATGAAATATTGGTGCTTTTTTGAGGTGGGCATATCAAAACGTATGTACTTGTTCACAAAACAGAATTTACTTTAACTTTAAATGTTCCTTTAACATTTCAGCAAAATGCACAGTGGAGAAACATGACACGACCCATTTCCACTTGTTATAATAAACACACACAGAGATCCACAAAAAGAATTTGAACTGAAGAATTTTTTATAGGAAATGGATACGTTTATCATAGATTCCGAATACACTGTACAGATAACAGAATTGGTTCTTAATTTCTTGATCATTGCCAGAATAAGCACATTTCCGGATTTATTTATTTTTTTCCAAAGGTTGAGTAAGACATAACAAATACTTCCTGCCACAGGCATGGCATGGCGGTAGGTCGGGTACCTGGGTTATATAAATCTTTATGTTGAGCATTTATGACATTTCAACTTAGAAGTTCATTCAGTTTGATGATTGAGGCAGCAGGCAATTATGACATTAAACAGTTCACAGACCTTAACCCAAGACTCAAATGGTTTAATTTTTTTAATGGTTGACTTTGCTTCTCCTGATGTGCACAGAGCAAAGCAGAATTTAAAACCCTTACCCATCTTAATTGCCCCTGCTTTGTTGCAAGCACCACTGACTGCCTTCTAGTTCCAAATGTCTTCAGTTATTAAAAATTATCAATAGAAAGTAATAGAAAGTAATCCAGACTTACACCGGCGATACAATTGGCCACATATGCCCTAGTGGAGCATAAAATAAGAAAGATCGTTATTATTACTACTGAAGTGTCATCTCGAAGAACATACTTTAAAAGAGAATCACATTATGCCTGTTCAGTCAATTATTTCTACTTGCAAAGACAGAGCTTCTTCCAGGATGACTTTCCTTTCTTAAGTAAAGACAGTTTGAAGATGCTACTCCCTACAATAGTCAGATAGGGGGGAAATACTGCATTAAAATTTATTATACAATTTTATTATGATAAATACATTTGTAACCAATATTCCTTTTGCTCTATTCACTGCAACAAAAAAAGTTATATTTCATTTTTATAATAGTCACGGTTTCCTTATAATGAATTCATTTTCAGAATTTACCATTTAGTAAATGGTTTTCTGTTTAGTGAATAGTTTTAAGCTCTACATAGTAGCCCTTGTTTTCATTAATCAAGACCTAAAATAGATTTTATTAGTCATAGTGATAGGAATGAACATTTAAGACATTTTGAGTTACTTTTTTCTTTCCTAGCATCTGAAATATAAAGTCATTTTTGAAAAAAAGTAGACTGTTTTGACTAGATATGGTTTCCTTGAAGATGTTTATATATTTAATACATAATAAAAATGTATTGATATTTCTCAAAAACATACTCTTTCATTCTCTTAGGAAAGAGTATCCTACTTCCAACTCACCTTATCTTGACAATCAGTACTTTAGCATTGATAGATCAAATCCCTCATATAAAAACAAGGTAGTCTATGCTATTTTGTCAACAGGAATTATTTATGTCTTTGTATAAAATCACTTGCTTGCTTGAGTTATCCTTACCATTACTGAGAAATATGTGTTTTAGTTGTAAACTAGTGATTCTAGGGACTGTGAAGATTACCAGAAATGGGTGAGATAAAATTGATTGTTTTCTTGGTCCAAAGTCCCATCTATATCATTCCTTCCTGGAGCATTAAATCTTCCTGAATTAATTAGGTCTTGATCTTAATGAAGAATATTAGCTCTTGGGATTCATGAGACTTTACAAGCCCCACAAGTGATAAAACATGCTATGTAACTTTATCATTAAAAGAAAAATTGGGAATTGTTAGTCATGAAAGGGATTTTAGAAAGTGAGTGATTGCTTTCCTATAGCCAAGATTATGTGATTGTGTTTTTTTTCTATAGAAAAAACTGTCTTCTTTAACTCTTAGTTGGCAACCTAAAGCATGTTGACAGACTCTGCCTTTTGTGATAATCACTAGGCATGCCCTGTCCTTTCTCCCCAAAATATAAGATACTGTCACCTCAGGAGATAATTGCCAGAATACAAATGGTTCATTAGTAGGCCATTGGTTAGGCATAAACTCCTTAAACTCACAGTCATGATTCTACTTGACTGGGTTCCTTCCATTTGTTCCTCCATGAAGTTCTTCATCTACTTTCCTCTAATAAATGGCTTATCATCACTACAGTGTTTCCTAAAGCTGTGCTATATTAACCCATTTTACTTCTTATCTTTCTGTCAATACTCTGAGTGCCTTCATATCTACTTATTCTATTGTTTTCAGCATGCAAAAGAGAGGCCTGGAGACAGAAATGACTCTATAAATATCTGAGAGAATTAATGACTGAGTGTATGAAGAGTGTCCAGAGATGATTTGACTAGATAATTTTCCCTAAGGATTCATCTTTAAATTAAATATCATGACAGAGAAATGCAGCATTAGGATATAGGAAATGAGGTGATTATGGGACAATGGGTCTAAATCTGCTAAAATGTACACAATTATAGAAGATAATCTGCTGTCACCTACTAAGATATTTTAAGTAATCAAATTTCTGCTTCTAGAATTTTACCATTTAAAAATTCAACTTTCCTTGATGTCTAAGAATTCTGGCATTGCTATTTATTACTCCCTGTAACTGTCATCCACCTTATTCCATCCCGGTCACCTCTTGTATTCAACAAAAGTATCATTTGATGCCCATTGTTCTGTCATAACCATGCTGTTTCTTCCCTTCAGATTCCCACTTTATTTAAAACTATTTCTTTATGCTATTCAAATATATTATCACATGTTTTCTGAGTCAGAAATAGCTGATATTTTTGTTCTATGTCAATTTCTTTAACTTTTCTTTTGCCACTTTTGCAACAATTAGTTCTACCAGATATTCCCTGACCTGTACCTCCAGTCTTTCTTATGGTAAAACCTCTAGAAAAAGGAAGAAGAAGAGAGAAGAAATGGAAAATGGAGGGAGTGAGGGAGGTGAAGAAGAAAAGAAGGGAGGAAGGGAGGGTGGGAGGGAGGGAGGGAGGGAGGATTATCTTTAGCCAACATTTACTTGCTGCAAATAGCACCATAACTCTCCTCCTGATTGAAAACTCTCCACAGATTAGAGTTTAGTCTTCCCTTACTGATTTCAGTCCTTTATTGCATGCCATGCCTCAAACCATTAAAACTTGATTTGTGCAGCTACCACACTCCTAAATCTGTTCTTACAAGACTAGCTACCTACTAATATAAAACTATGTTCTAACATTTAACTCCTAACAGTGGATCTCTATAAACATATTCTAACACAGCTCTTTCTGGAGGAACAATTGACACTGCAAGCCACTCACCACTTTAGAAATCTATCCATTCCATCAGATTCTGTCACACCATCCTCTTGTGTTTCTCAGGGTGTCATTTTGTTGTCACCTCCCCAATAACACTTCTCTTCTTGCTTGTCAGATCAATCATGTAGCACCCAGGCCTCCTATCTTAGCATCATCTCCCTTTGTATAGAGATTCCTCAAAACTTCCAATCTCCTGATGTTGTCCATGCATCCCCATGTGGCCCCACCCAGATTTCTCATCATATCTTTCTTCATACTCTTCTCCTTGCCTGGTTTGCCTTCTCCACTGGCGTTATCCTTCCTGTCTTTATCTAAAGTTTTAACATTTGGGATTGTGTCCTGTATGTATTAATGTTTATTATTACAGTATTATAACAAACACACACATCACAATGGCTAGATGAAAAGCAGAACTCCTTGTTACTTATAAGAATAAATCAGAGAAGATTATTAAACAGATTTGCAGAGGCTTGTCCCTGGGGATAGAGGTACAGCAATTTAGAGTTGGGGAAAATTTTATATTGTGATCATGTAGAGTTATCTAGTCTCTTAACACCTAGATTAACTAACTAACCAACTAGCTGGAATATTTTCTGAGGCTTCTGGGCCTCAAGATTGTCCCTAATTGTTTGGAACCTGGCCCAAGGGAGCTTAAGGTAGACATTTACTGGCATTATAGGGTGAGAGCTCAACAGGGGAAGTGGTTGGGCTTGGAACAAAATCAGTGCTTCAGAAAAACTGACAGACCTCTAGCCAGGATCTTGAAATTGGATTAAGATGGCATTTTAAAAACAAGATCAAATAAAACTTCGGCACCTGACAATAGTTTTTCCAGTAGATTAGAAATGTACCTAAAATGTAGTATTCCTGTTTTAGGAACTGTAGTATTGTTATCCACCTGGGGATCCATCTTCTTTACTTGGTTCTAGTTTTAAATTAAACAACTATCCATTATCTTTGTATCCTAGGTTCCAGCACACAGTCCAGTACACAAAAGGTGTTCAGTAAATATTTCCTCAATGAGTTAATCAAATGTAAAATAGAAAAAATAAAATAGAATATTACCCAGCTCTTATCACCCAGTTCTTATGAAAAAAGCACCTATGTTTAAAAACTGTGACCTTTGGGGGGAAAATCTATGCAGAGAAAATATAAGAAGCAAGTAAAGACCCTAAAATAAAACTTAGTGTTTAAGTGAACTAGGTATTAAGTTGCTATGGGAAAAAATTAATTCATTTGAGGAAAGATGAGAAGGGTATAACAGAGATTAATTAAAATCTAGTTTATCAGATTTTTCTCAGGAGATTGGTAATTTAGTCAGAAGAAAATCTTATTTAAGTGCATAAGTATATTTCAGCACATGTGTGTGATGAAATGAAATGAAAACAGGTTACATGTACGTTAAGTAATTGCCATTTTAGAATATGATACTCTCTAAAATTCTAAATCTAAAAAATAAAAATCTCAGGGTAAAAACTTGCAACTATTTCAGTTACAATGGACTTTTAAAATACCAAAAAGCATGGTGTCACAGTGATGTTCACATTCCCAAAGCTGCTGGGCACTCCTTGGTGTTTGTCTTAACTGTGGAAACATAGAGAGTGTAGGGGTGGGGGTGCGGGGTACCCCTTTGAGAAGTCTTTCTCTCTGCTTCTATATATGTCTCACCTATTTTCCTTGGTGCACCTTTCCTCTGAGTGCACCTTTCCTACTTCATCTTTAACTATTAAATTTCTAGTAAATTAGGCTCAGTTCTCACTGTCTTCTCTAGTTGCATCTTCCCATAGAGATCATACCTTTTCTTTCTGGTTTTAACTCATATCTATTTGCCAATAATTCATATCTGTGTTTCCAAGACTAGAGGCAGTTGGGAACTTTAGTCTTGATTAACAGTCCATACTCTTAGTAGATGGTTTGTTTTACAATCCTGATTCTGCCACTTTTATATTAGTGTTCACATCTATGAAATGGAAATTATAACAAAAAGTGTGAAGTTAATGTAGGCATAGCAGTACCAGATAGATAAACAGTAAATGTGTTATGGATACTCACGTCACCATCACCAGGTCACCGTATGTGTCTCAAGATGAAATTGAATCATAGTTTGTGGGTCATCACTCACCAGTTTGCTTTTGCAAGACATGACTTCAACTCAGAATATAACAATAGGATTTACTTAGAAGGGGAAAAAATAGGGGAAAATAGCCCCTAAGGCCATAGATGGTTGTCTGTCCTACCCTAGATAGTGTCCACTATGTTCAGTTGCCCAAATCAAATCTGCTTGTAACATTGCCCCTCCAGTGAGAGCTGGAGCTGATGATTCATTAATAAACAGAGCACTAGGACCAAATTCCTGTGGCAGCTGAAGGGAGCCACAAGCATTTTGCCAAAGCAGCACTGTAGTAGCCAGCAACAGCTTTCCAAGGGTCAGCCCAGGCAGTGCTACAGGCAACAGAACCAGGATATGGTGCTGGACATGCAGGATACAGGAGAAGGAGGTGGGGGTCAGGCAATAGTGTTGGTGAGTCTGAAGCAGTGTAGAGGGCTTAAAGGCGGCCAGACAGCACTTAGAGGTCAGTGCCCATCAGCAGGCAGAGGATCAGGCACCAGTTATGGCTCTAAGAGGCACCTGATCCATGGCAGACAACTGAGAAGCCTGGGGCGCCGGCCAGCAGTGCTAGACAGCAGGGGATGTCAGGGATCGAGCAGCAATGTACAGTTGTGGGCTGCGATACTGGTCACTGAAGAGGCAGGAGTGGTTGGTCCACTGTCAGAAGCATTAAGCCAAGGTGTGATGGCTGAAACCAAAGGTCTTCCCAGGAGAGTCCCCATGAATCAGTCTCCGGTGAGTAATGCCCAAACTGTCCGCTATCCTACCTTTTAAGGTTTTCAAGATCTGCAAGCTTCAAACCTAATTAGTGTATTCAAAACCCAACTGACCCCCGGAGGGAGCTCAAACCTGATTGACACATTTTCAAAACTGACACAAGATCCAAAACCTGATTTCCATGAGCACATGGAAACCCCAAGTGCCCCAAAGTCAGTGGTCTCACTCTAGGGGTACAGTAGAGCTGACAGGCTTCACTCCACCACCCAACCAGGAGCTGTGAGACTCCTTCTTGCAAGGAGGTCATGAATTCTCCATCACAGACATCCTCCTCATTCACTGGTCTGTTATCACACACCCTAACTGGTTCACTCCCTTCTTTTCTCTCCCCATGTTGCTTAACCAGACATCCTCCTCATTCACTGGTCTGTTATCACACACCCTAACTGGTTCACTCCCTTCTTTTCTCTTCCCATGTTGCTTAACCGGTGCAGATATAGATTCTTTACCTGCCCCAAAGTCTTTGGCTACTAACCATTTTAGGAAAAAGTATAATAACCTCCATATCTATTGCCCTGCTTCTGTCTTCCCCATTCTCCTCTCCCCTCCCTCCTACCCCCTCCTCCAGCCCTCCTGATCTTTTTATTTTCCTGTTTCTGCAGTAATAGTTCCCTCAGTTCCCAGGCCTGCACAGATTCTTCCCAGAGCACCCACAATGGTATTTCAGATTTCTGCCTACAGATGCTGCTCAGATGCTAGCTCTGAGACAGCTCCGTGTATTTCATGCCACCACAGGGCTTGATGTTAGTAGTTTGGTGGGTGCAGAGCTATTGCAGCAACCACACTCCTGTAGCTTCCTGTGGGAAGGGGAATACCTCTTTTGAGAACACAGAACCAGTGTAATCACAGACCATAATCAACACAATTTGCTGGGGAAGACAATCTGAGAGAATACCTTTTAGGGGATGAAAAAATAGTGGTTACTTATGAGGAAAGCATAATTAAGGATGGATAGGTAATTGCAGTTTTGGTCTCTGAAGGTGACAGAAAAATGTAGCTGTAAAGCAGAAGCAACAGTAAGTTGCCAATAGACTTTTTCCAACTTCAGACTGAATCATCAACCACACCAGAAGTTCTCCTTTGAAACTCCCCTGATATATTTCCTGTCTCTCCAAGCAGTTTTTAATGAAAATTCCAGGTTTTACAAGCTATTATTTTCCTTATTTTTGACCCTCTAGTCATGGGAGATTTTTGTTTCTTAAATTCTGCAATTAACAGAAATTACAATCAAATACAAACTCTACTTAATAACATTTTTCTAGACTGTCTACTGATCAGAAAACATTTATTGAGCATAAAATTTTATACACTACATAAACAATATGCAACATTCTCAGACATAGAAATGGTTGAAAGGCATCTATACTCAATATTGAATGGTTTCCCTTCCTTGCAGCTAAGGAGGGAATCCTGATTAGGATTTTATAGTTGAATTCTTTTCTTTAGCATCCCTAAACCATGCTCCCAAAGTAGTATTTCAAGTACTTGAGGGAAAAGGTCCCAAATACCCTAATGCAGTGAAGGATTTTTTTCCACTAACTCAACTTAGAAAATATGCCACAAATCCTCCCAACTATCCCATGATCGTTAAACAAATTTTGAAAACTGATAACAATGTACGCCATGCTAATTAAGAGCTTAATTGAGATGATTTGTGTTTGATTCTGAGCTACATTTTAAAATAATTTCCTCCATTGTACTCACTTCAATTTTAATGGAAAGATAAGATTTTTGTTTACACTCATACATTAATAGACTCAACAAATATTTATTGAGTGCTTGTTGTGTGTCAGACCCTGTGCTGGGCATTACAGGGGCTGTAAAGCAATGTGACTCAATTACTCTCCCCTCCCTGATATGATTTAGAAAAAGTCACTTGTTTAATCATCTCATCTATTTATTTCCCAAGAAGATGGTTCTACACAGTAACTTTTAATACAATGTGTGTCAGGATAAAAAGCAGCATGCAATTATCCAATTTTCCTCTACTTAAATTTTAATGACCATACTTACTCGTCCATTCAATTTTGTAACTTTTAGCCTGTAGGCACTTAAGTAGCAGTTTGAGACCTGAGAGTGTCCCGGATTTAGTTCTACGTGGTCAAAGCTTATTGGACCACTAATTATTTAGTAGTAGGTAGTTTTGTTTCAAACAACCTTCCGTGTAAACCACCAATATTCAGAATGACTATCTAGCATACAATTTTATATTTAAAGCACCCATATAAAAAACTACTCAAATGTTTTACTACATATTCACCCTCAAGAACTTGGAATGAAGGTGTGAGTGATTTCTACACATATGTGGCTTAACTAGCCTGTGATTAAACATACTCTAAACCTTGGAAATGCAGGCACCTTGTAAAGGACCCATTTCTTGTAACACAACCTGAGAATGTAGAACACAGGTGAATAACTTTCAACTTCCTTTTGTCCAATGTGATTTTGAAAAATATCCATAAAATTGTTTTCATCACCTTTTCAAAGGAAAAGACTGAGATTCACGGCATTACCAGGTATAATCAATCAGATAGGTACTTAGCATTAACGCATTCAGTTTGGTGCTGTGCAAAGAACAATATGTGCTTGGATTTCATGGCAAGATTCATTAAGTCCACCTGCTTTCTTGCCAAGATGTATCTCTGTCTGCTTTTTACATTACCGCACATCCATTGTATCAGAATCCAACAAATTCTGTTCAAACACCTGGACATGTTTATTGGAATGCCATTAAGAAATTATAATCATAAAAATAGGCAACACAGTTCAACAGAGCAAATATATACATCTCAAACAATGATGTAAATTCATGCCACTTCAATAAGAAATAAATTTCAAAACTTTTCACACATTTCAATAAAAATAAAGTGGACAATGGTAAGAAGGTAATAATTAAGTTGTTTACATTATATTAATTGTTAAAACAACTTTGAAATAATGTGGAATGAAAAAAAGGACTAGGGCAGAAATGTGAACTATGGTGTTTAAAGAGTCAAAGCAGATGTCTCTAAAGATTATAAATCACCTCAAACATAACACTGACTCCAGAATTGCCCTTCCTCAGCACACACTTTTGTTATTCTAAGAATAATGTCAGAGATGGTCTGAGACCTCTTTATACCTCACAGGGAGAAGATGTGAAATCCCTAGTTTTGATTCAACTTCTAACCTGGTTTCTCATGTTAAGTACAACATTGTAAAGTTTCCATTTTTTTGCTGTGATAACTCCAAAATCTATGTGAATTAATGTTCTAAAAAAAGCATGTATTATAAACATGGCATCTCTCAGGGAGAGATTTTGCTTATCAGAGATGTCCTATACAGACCCAGATGACAGGAAACCAGGTAGATCTATTCTCTACAACCATCAAGATATGAAAATGCAGAACTTTGCACATTAAATCCTAGGACTTTCCTCAGATTGCAATATGTATTCCCTGAAGCATGGTCATGCCTGTGATGTCTAATAACATGTCAACCTGACTTGACCATCAATGATCTATTATTGGGTCAAACATTATTCAGAATTTGTTAGTAATAGTTTTATGGATGAGATTAACATTGAATTCAGTACACTAAGTAACCTATGCCACCTTTGGTTCTGTGGCTGTGCTTCCTCCAATTTGGTAAAGGTCCAAATAGAAAAAAGTGTAACCCTCTCCTGAGAATTTATCCCACCTGATTGTTTTTGAACTGGCAATTGACTTTTTCTGCCTTCAAATTCGAACTAAAACATGAGTTCTACCTGGGTCTTAAGGCTGCTGGTCTTATCACTGGAATTATTCCATATTCTTCTGAATCTGGTACTCACAGTTCCACCCTGAAAATGTTGGGACTGGTGGAATTCCACAATCATGTCAGTCAATTTCTTGTAACAGATGTGTATATGTGTGTACACAGGAGAACCCTGAATGATACCTAATATAAAGAATTTAAAAATACAATTCTAGCATGGATCCAAAAGGAGAACTAAAACTAATCAATTAATAATGCTAATGATTTCCAACAGTACATCACCAAATTAATGAACATACTTCATTTTGACCTAAATATACTCTCCAATCCCAAACTGGCAAGAAAGAATAAATAATATAACCTATCAGGTCAAATACCATTGTATGTTCATTAAAAGGTGGCATAACCAGTTCCACTACTACCCTAATGGAGTATGAAAAAAATGTGTCCCTCTATTATCCAAAGTAAATGAGTGTGTGTCAAAAGCAATCAGTGGTACAAGGACACTCCAGTACACCACTTCCTTGCTGAAATTTTGCTGAGTCATTGAAAAACTAAGTCCATATTGGAGCCACGTTAGAGAGTAGCAAAGCAAATGAGAGCATCATCAGGGACACTTAAAATGTTCATTCTGGTTGTGATCAGCATTTTAGGACTGGGATCTGCAAATGGTCTGGCTACTTTTATGGGTGGAAAAGGACTCCAGGAATAACCTTGGGCAGCAATACAGACCTGAGGTATACTCTCCCCAGTTCCATGGGTTCCTAGAGGTTAAGAAGAAAAAAAAAAAAAAGGATCTAGCAGTGGCCATGGACCCATGAAGGGAGCACAGAGATAAGAAAAGGTGCTCTCTTCCCAGAGAAACAGTTGAGGGTATGGACCACTGGAAGCTACCCAAGGAACTGCTTCTCTTTGAAGGAATAATCAGGTTAATATCACACAAAGAAACCTTCACATCTTAATGCAGAAGTCACTGTATTGAGAAAAGAGACCTGTATCATCAGATAAAATGAGACCAAGAGGGAGTGTTCCAGAGTCCATCTTCTCAATAACACGGGTAGCCACGAATGTGAGACTATTGCAGGTATCCTGTCCCCACCTCTCTCCCATACTCAGAGGGACTAGGCCCACCCCATAAAATGAAAAAGGAGAGGTTTGGCAAAACTGAAGCCACACTGTAGAGGTGATGTATCAGAAAGTGGAAAAAAAAAAAGCAGGATTATTTAAACCATTCTTTCCTCTTTTTCTTAAGAAAATATAATTATTATGAGAGTATCGAAGGTTGCAGTAAAATTCATAGAGCATTGACATATAATGATAAGCAAGGTCTTCGTTCTAAACCTAAAATAGGGTCCCTTTCAAGCGTCTCAGCATCAGTCATGGCGCTGACAAACTGGCACATTCATTCTGTTGTTGTGGAATGTACACACTTTAATTTTATCTTAATCAAATTAATTCCTATCACATTACATGAACTTAGTATTATAGTCACAGTTCTGAAACTGATTGTAAATGCAAACTTTGATTAATCTTTAAAAGGGCAAATTCGATAGCATTGTACAGAGCAAAGAGATGAAGGAGAAAAATAATTGTAGTTTTGTTTATGAAAAAAAAATACTTGCCCAAAATTTCACATTCCTACTAAATAAAGTAAAATTTTAGCAGTAATTTATATTATGTAATATAAGGTTTTTCTAGATTTTCTCCATTTTTATATAAAACTTGTAAAAAGTATTAGATCTTGCCATACAAATGGAGAGCTTGAATACTTCAATTGAGAATCAACAATCAAATATATGCTATATTAGATTATGCTTCAGTGAAAATTTAGTAGCTAAACAGGCATTAAAATTCTTTGAATACCTCAGTAAATATCTGGGTATTGTTATTCCATTTGGTACATTTGCAATTTATCTTTTATATTGAAGGTATCTTGCTATGTCCAAATCAAAAATAAATCCAAGTGTAAAATTTTGATCTAATGGAAATAAATTTTTGAGCTTTACAAATATTCCAAAGTAGTATAAATATGTCTTGATGGATCAAATTTTGTTCTCATCATTTGCTTTGCTTTCTCCTACATGTCTTACTCTTGCTAACTCTGCCTTCTTCTGTTTGGCAGAGGAAAAATTTTTAATATATATTTCACAGGATTAAGTCTTTCTAGCAGCACATGGAGGTCAAGAGGGAGAGTAAAACAAAGAATAGGGTTCAACTGAATTGCATTTCCTCTTAATAATACTCCCTAGAGCAGCGCTGTCCAATTGAAATACAGAACAGTCACAAATGGAAACCACATCTATAACTCCCAAATTTCTAGTGACCACATTAAAAATAATTTTAAAAACACAAGTGAACTTATCTTTAGTAAGATACTTTATTTCAGTGCATATTTTCAATTATCACTTAGACATGCAACATAAAAAAATCATCAGACTTGCCTTAAATTCTCATTTTCATACTAAGTCTTCCAAAGTTAGTGTGTACTGTATATAGTATACATAGAATATACACCATATAACATTTCAAGTGCTCGATGGTCACATGAAATTAAAAACTACCTTTGACCAACACAGCTCAAAATATGAGAAATCACACCAAAGATCTGTTCATATATTTTAGTAGCCTATGTACTATGATGGTATCATGTTAATGCTAGCACTAAAAATAGAAACTGAAAAATGACAGTGTTACACACCTTTGAGTCTTCCTTGCTGTGAGTGAAGTTCTATGACATGCTGTCACAACAGTGTTTATAAGGAACCATTAACTGCAGTTTACGAATGAGGAAACTGAGGTATCGAACTTGCCCAGTGAGTTGCCCTGGGTTGGTAAAAGCTCTATTTTTTTAGATTGAAGCCCTTTCTAGCTCCACAGCAGTGCTCGTCCCAACATAGCCCTGAGGGCACATACCTGACCTTGGTCCCAGACAAGCCAGGAGGCCTCAGGGCTTGACAGTTAGAGGTTTCTAGTAAAACAAGGCTAACTTTGCTGCAACATCCCAGGAATCCTCATGCTGATTGTAAAATAAATGATGCTTGGCTTCCATTATCAATGTTATCATCTGAATGGAATTTCTGCAAGTCCAGATCAAATCAAGAATATCCTTTTTCCCAAACTCTGGGTCATCACCAGGGATCCTGTCCCCGTGGGGTGCTTGTTTGATTCCACATAGAAAATAACTGCAAGAACAAGGTTTACACCCAGACCTGCTAAATTCTGCAGTATTGGGGGCAGCCTTCTTCTCATGGAATGAATGATCTACATCTTAGAGGATCATCTCTCATGATCATTAATATTTATCTGTAAAAAAAAATCCCAATAAATCATAATCATCCCCTCCATAGAGAAAAGGACCCCCAAGCTGAATTGAGGGCAATCTATCAGACTGTGCAAAATCATGCTCACTGGATATAAGAGACCCAGGTATTTCTGAACATTGGCAGGCGCACCGATTAACACAAAAACTGGAGAAGATAATGGCCAAGACATCCTCTGGGAAATAGCAGAGAGTAGCAGAGAAGTTGTTTTGTACTCAAATGTTTCTCTGACTCAATCCTCAGTGATTCCTCGCTAAAACTTAGGGTGCTGGCCTGTGAAGAACTTAAAAGAACAACTTTACTGAATCCCCATGTCACTGACAGTGCAGCAACTTTAGCAAGAGGATTCTTGACACAAGAAACCTAGACCCTCCACCATCAAAGTTGCCTCCTGGGAGAGCAGAGGCCCTGTTGGCACCACCTGTCCTTGGGCAGCAGCACAGCATCAAGTTCTTGGGCTACTAACTATGAAGATAGATCCTTTGACATCAGGATCTTACAGGTGCTTCCCAGCATCACGCATAGCAAGTAAGAGCTGGGGAAGAAAGGATCAGGCTCAAATGGATAGCCAGGGAAAAAATTAGCAATGTTCCAGTTCCTCTAAATGAGGAGGAGTCATGGAAGATACTTTGCCACATTTTCTCTGGGTTTAGTTGAACTAGGGTTCCCAGATTTAGCAAATAAAAATACAGTACACCCAGTGGAATTTCACTTTGAGGTGAACAATGACTAAATTTATATCCTGTGCAACATACCAACAAGAAATTACTTGATGCTTGTCTGAAATTCATTTAACAGGAGTCTTGCATTTTATCCAGAGACTGTAATCTGAGAGTCTTGCTATTCTATATGCAGAATGTGATTTTCTGACACTTTTCATTGTGAAATTTAAATATAAAATGGCATAGCCCTTAGTTAAAGGGCTAAGAAGTTTGAGACCCCGCCTGAATGAAGTCTGACACTTACCAATACATGGCCTGAACAGATGAAGTTCTTGCTCTCTATCTCATTGTCCCAATTTGCAAAATGGGTATTAAAGTCCCTCCTCTGACTTATACTGGTGTTAAAACTCAATAGGAAGAAGATATAGTGATTCCAGAAAATGAAGTTATCAATAATGTCCTTTTAAGTCTTGTGGGATCATCCTAATTACATTTGACCTTTCATCTTTTTTCTAAATAATAAAAGGAGTAATATCTTTTAAAGATGACTGTATCTTGAAGGATCTTACAATGGTATGTTGAAAAATGGAATCAAGTGATTCAGGTATAAAGGAGATATGATGCTGATTTTGAACATTAAAAATGTATTACTTAAGTTTCAAAAGAGAAAAATCATTGTAGCACATATGAGGTAATACAAGGAAAGTACTAAGCTACAAAAGTATTTATAGATATCAACTGCTCACAAAATTCCTACAGTATTTGTTCAAGGCTCATACAAATTCTATTACTGATAAAATCATTTATGAATTAGACCTAAACCCAGGTCGCCCCTAGCGTCTGAGAGCACACACAGACAGAAATACACACAACACATACACTTAGAAATGTACTTTTTTTTTTCAATCCATAGAGAATTTCAGAATCTGAAAGGGAAAAGATGTGCCACTATTTGAAAGCAACACTTGGCAATCGTTCTGACAGTTTGAGGAGAAGCCAATCTCAGTGGTAAAACCCTTTTATGGGCCCTTGGCTGGGACATTCAGATAGAAATTCAGTGTGCAGGGAAAACAGGGTTGGCGAGAGTTGAGGCAGACTCACTCTGTTTATTTTTACCATCACTGTAAACTGTGCTCGTGGCTGAACGTACACTGTAACCAGCTGCCTTGCTTCACAGACCTCAGACCCAGGAACAAGGTGAGGAAGATTAGAGAAAAGAGACGAGAGTCAGCCCTCTCTTCCAATTTCAGTTTTTAGCAAACTTAATTCATCAAATGGCTTTGGTTTTATCACCACTGAGTTCCTACCATATATCAAAGCACTATGTTAAGCACTTGACCTTCATGTGCAAAATGGGAATAATAACTGTATCTGTTTCATAGGGGTACCATGGTGAGAGAGTGAAAGAATGCTTACAGGGTGCTTGCCACCGTGGCTGGCGCACAGCAAACATTCAATAACTGTTAAGCCTAACACTGAATGGTAAATTTAGAGCATTATAATTATTGAACAGTTAGTCAGTACAGATCCAGGATTCAAACCAGGCAGTCTGGCTCCAAAACCAGCCCTCTTAATCACTATCTTGCACTGTCGCCATTAATTATCCATTAATTTTCATAGAACATTTGAAAATGCATCATTGTTGTTATTCTTAATATTGATAAAATGAGACACCAAGAGTTTTAACAACTTGGCCAAGATTTTAACAGAATGGGAGCATCATCTAGGAGCTACCATTTTCCATAGTCGTTCAGTAAATAAACTTTAATAAATGCTTTTAGCACAAAAAGTATTAGAGAAAGTATTACAGAAATAAAGAAAAGAATTGAAAGACATGGTCGTCACTTTGAGTGGACTCACATTCCGATCAAGAAGATAACTTTAGACACCAAAGACTCAAATAAAAATATACACCATGTGAACACACTCATGTAAATGTGCAGACAAAAGACTGAAAGGAGAAAATTGGGTGAAGTTCCAAAAGCTTCCAGGAAAAGGAAGAATTAGAGCCAAGTTTAGAAAGAAAGGAGGGGTATGGCTTGGCAGAGTCTTCCCTCTCCAGCCATCTTGCCAATCAACAGATCCTCTCCATCCAAGGGCAGTTCCCGAAGCAAACTGTCCTGGCCTATGTGCGCAGCTCCAGCCTGAACCCAGCAAGGACAACCTGAGAAGGGGCAGTGCCCTCTCAGGGTCCACTTTGGCCCTGGACAAATGGCCAAAGAAATTCACCCATATGATAGAACTAGGTGACCTATTCAAAACAAAGAAAGAAACTTTAAAGAAAACAATTAGAGTCCTAGAAAATTTCCAGCCCACCCTCCTTTTCTGCCACCGGAATCACTTTCTCTCCAGTCTGGGAACACACACTGGCTTTTCATATTTCAATATCTGGGTTTACATATGCTCCACAGTTGCCCCCACTTTGTTATTCTCCCCCTTTCTATGCTCTTATTCTCACCTTCTCCTCTCGCCACACCACCCCAAAGACAAATGAAAATAAAACAAACAAACAAATATGTGAAACTTCTTACTTGGAATGATTCAAGAGTCTATACTATTAAGACACTGAGTAATGATTGGCTGCCTTCCAGGTGGCTCTGCAGTCTGTTAAATAGCTCAATTAGTGAGCAGCTCTCTCTTGCTGGATCTCTCTCTCTCTCTTTTTCTCTCCCCTCTCTCCTCTCTCCTTTCTCTTCTCTCTCTCCTCTCCTCTTTCTTCTCTCTCCTCTCTCTCGCTCCCCCTCTCTTCTCTCTTCGCCTTTCTCCTACTGCCACCCTCCCACCACCACCATCATTGAATTTTGCCAAGTTCATGCTGTATTGTTGTTAGGGGCAATGTCACATTCACCTGGCAACATCCCTTTATAGGCCTGATGTCAGGATATTTGGAGCAGTAGAGGAATCCCCATCCTGTGTCCTGTGGGGACTAGGAAGTGCAGAAAACATTGTAGCAGGATTATTTTTCTCCTGAAGGATGGCTAATGAGCAATGTAAGTTAAGACCCCTGGGAGAACCCTGAGCATCCTACCAACCCAACTAGAGAAAAGCAAGGAGATGGCAGCCAGAACCAAAGTCTAGGACAAAAGAGAGGGATGGAGAAGAGGAAATCAGAGAAAAACAGTGCAGGCTGAAAAGCAAAAGCTCTGTCACTTCATTTAGGTTTGAATGGTCTTAAGTAAGGCTTGAATCCCTTTAAAAAAAAAAAAAACAAGACAATGCAATTCTCAAAATTACATAAACCAGAAGTGTCAGTGCAATGTAAATCAACTCAGTGACTTCAGCTTCACTGATTATAGGGCTCACCATGGAGCTCTCATTTCTCTGCTCATAAAAGAAGGTTTTGGTACATAATGTCCATCCACCAAATACACAGAAAGTGAGCCCTCAAATCTCTGCTGTATTTATGTCTTTTTGAGGCTCAACCAGACATAAACAGTGTCAGAAGAACAAATGAGAAAGTTACTTTCTAGAGAGAGCCACAAACCCTACATCATTCCCAATTCCTTAGTGAAACTTGTTGCTGTACTCTGAACATTCATACAGAAAGCAGGACATTCATGTCATAAGGTAAACACATTTAGTCTGTTGTCTGTTTCAGTAACACGTTGTTGGAATGGGTTATGTGATACCAGTGTATTTGTTACATCTTGGCATTTACAATATACAGTATTTCTTTGGTTGACTCATTACAGCCTTCATACCAATTAGGTGAAAGAAAATATTGTTTGCAAAAATACTTTTAGGGGGATTACATTTATCCTAGAATATTATGTATCACAATTTTAGAAACATTAAGTCTGGGCATTTACATATAATTATTATGGTTATACCCTAGAGAAGATATTTAAATGTCTTTACCCTATCTATTGGGTATATGTTCCCTGGGAAGGAAAACCCTGTCAAACAATTAGAAAGTCAAAATAAGAGAAAATATTCTTGGTTGCTAAATTGAGGGAAAAGTTGCCTCCAGATAAAAATTCTTAATATAAAATTGTACTTTGATTTGGGTGGTTTATTTTTGTTATGACATTATGAGGATTTTTTAAAATTTTAAACATAAAACCATGCAACTCAATTATCAAGATATTTGCATCTGAGAAAAAGAAAAACTGAAATTAGACTCATAGTTTTATGGGAACTTGAATCTGTTTCTTTGTAATTTCAATGGGTCCTTGGAAGTGTTTTGCCATGAATGCTAATTTGCTTTTGTTTTTAAAATAGTGATTCACACGTGTTGAAACAGCAATTCTGAGCTGGAGACATAGGCAAAAAAGCATTTTGTAGAATGCTGCCGAAGGAAATCATAAAGATCCTTCAAAAATAAGATCCCCAAATATATTCTTCTTCAGATCAAAGGACAGTGCACCTATGCATGTCTGCCTTTATTTTAGCTGGATGTGTATCTTTATAAAGGAGGGGGTTGGGGTTCATTTTAATAACAGGCCCTTGCTATCTCACCACATACCTATATTTATTAAAGGACAGATCAAAGATGATAACGGATACCTGTATAAGTCACTAGTAAAATTTTGCATTAAGATAATCTGTCATCCATTTCCTTTTTTTTTTCCCTCTGAGTTAAAAAAAAATAAAGCAAACGAGAGAAAGAAAGCATAATCAAAAGCCTAAATGACAAAGAGTTGACAGTCAGATTCTGTGGTAAATGATTCCAGAGTCGCTGGCCTGCGGAGACGCCGAGGAAGTCCCCAGCAGACCTGATTAATTCCAGTCTCTCCAGCTGCCAGGGGTGCAGAGGGTAAGCAGTTTCGCAGAGAGGAGCCTATTACCACTACTAGGCTGAAATAGATCTAATCAACTCACAGCCGCTCAAAAGAAAACTTTACAGGTTTAGCTCACTAAGGCAGTGCTTTAAAATGATGACTACAAAGGATCATGGGAGTCTGAAAGCATTTAGTCTTTATTGCAGCTCAAGGAAATTTTCTGCTGTGGTTAGGCCATGCTAATTTACTGAACATGACAAAGGCTCCCAGACTGTGTGACATCATTTGTTTAAAGGCCCAAGTGCTCATACTGGAGTATTTTTGAATATTACTCTTTTTTTTTCTTCAAAAACAGTTAATTTGTTGATATTTCATCGGTGTTTGGGCTAATTACATGCACCGTTATAAATGTCTGGACTAACCTACTTTAGCATTTAATTTAAACAACAATGCTCTGTAATTTGTCATGGTCCTTACAAAGTGATGAATATTGCAACTTTGTTTTCTAAGCAATCAACATTTTATCAGTGCATCTTAAGAGGAAATTCCTGACAGGAAGGAGACCCTGGGAAACTGATGGAGTGTTCATGTCTTCAGTTTGAGAATTAAACTAACTTACATAGCAATTTGTATCATAAATAATACGAGGATCTGATGGATTAAAACCAGTACCAAGTAATAAACACTCTATCAAACAAAGTTCTGAATTTTGATAAATATGTTGTATAACATCCTCTTTTTAAATGAGAAATAAACAAAGGGAAATTATTATGGCCAGAAAGATGCACATGTGAGATGGAAACCAAATAACCATTTGTCTTCCTTTAAAAAAAAGGGGGAAAAAATGTAAAGATTGCAGAGGTAAATCTGCTTTTGTTTAAATAATCAAGATTTGGAATCTGCACAAGCTACATGATATGTTGTTTAGAATGCTGTGTGGTAGCAAATATGCACATACATACTTATTAAATATATTGATTACTAATGAATTCACTGATCATAGCACCAAAAGAAATTATAGGGAGGCTATTCAAATCACTAAATTTAGATTAATTACAGATCATACTCTGTATGGTTGTTCTCTTTGGAAATTTTATGTCAAAGGAAGATAGAAAGAAAACCCAAAGATCAAGAGTGAAGAAGAAAAGATGAGATAAATGATGAGTAGTTTAGAATTGTAATAATCACTACTGAGTTTCTGTTAGTTATTTTGAGTGCGATCTTTTAGTTAAGGGTGTATGATCATCTGGGAAGAAAGAAAGCTGAATAAGGAAGCTGGACACAATACAAATTCAGAAAAGGGAAAATGCTGTCACAGGGTATTCCAGGAAAAAAAAAATAAGATTTCATTGAAATCTGGATTCTAGATACAGATGACTATCTTAGCCTACTGTTTGCAAAAAAAAACTTATAACAATAGCTGCTTCTATAGAATTATTGTTATTATCTAAATTATAGTTAAATTGCACATACTCTCAGAGCTCTTGATGATCAGATTTTCTCCTTAAAAAATAATTTTGAGTTATTTATTCCTAGACTATACAGAACTCAAAATGGTGCCTGAATTTTCCTTCATGTATCATAAAATTCCATACCTGAATAGGATTTCTAAATTTTGAACTTTACTTAGAACATCATCTTTGGTTCTATTTTTATTTAATTGAACAATAGTGCTAGAGTTCAAACTGGATTTGAATTTTTGGTCAAAGAAGCATTTCTTTTTCTGATGTTTTTCAATTTTGTCTCATTCAGGTAAAATTGAAGCTACTTAAAATTTTAACAGCAAGTATGCAACAGCCCACCAAAATAGACATCAGTGTCTCTGGTTCTATAATAAAGACTGATGAGGTCAATCAAAAGAACTTCCAGTTTATCATAGTCACAGGACACCAAGGTTCAGATTTACTTCTGTCTCCTTTGGTGACAGTTCCAAGTGGCCTCAAATGTGCAAGCAATTAGACAGCTGTATATATAATTGGTTTGACATGCCTGTTTTGTTTTCCAGAGAAAGAAGCTACCTTTAAAATTACCATGGATAAATTTCTGGTTATATAGGTATTTTTTTTAAGTCTTATAATTCTGAAGCATATAATAAGGAATTGTAATTTTTTTTTTCAAAGTAGCAGATGCACGTGGTACTTGTGACTGGCTTAAACCCTAAATAGAGAACTGAGCTACTGGGACCCAAGTTATGAATATTCTTAATGAAACAGGTCTTTAGGTTTCATTCTGCTCCAAATCCTATTGGCAACAAAATACATATCATTGCTGCAAAAATTAGCAGATGTTGGAGTAGACAAAACCAGGTGAGACATAAAAATGATCAGTATAAATCCATCTGGAAAAACAATTGAAAGTAAATGGCTTACTAATATTCAATCAGTTGCATCTTTTTCACAAATAAAGCAGGGATTCTTGAGACCTTCTATTTTCTATTTGTAAAAAGAAACCCAAAATTGCTAATAAGCAAAATCTTAAAGTAGACTTGTATTGCATGTGAATATATATATGTATATATATGAATATACATATATATACATATATGAAGGTAAAATATTGAATAGAGGTGATAATGAATGATGGTGTGTAGAAAACCCTGAATGAAGTAATTATTTATTGAATATATGAGTGTAAATTGAGCTATAGACTATCTTGCATACGTATATGAAAGTATGCAAAATGGTATATATTTTTATATATTTCTTTATTAAGGATTTTGCATTTTACCAGGTATGTTTACCACTAGATTGTACCTACATCACACAAAGTATATTTCCAATTAGCACCTTGCAAACCCAGGAAATCACTAAAAATATAATTCTGGCATTAGTCTTCGTGGACTGAGAATGGTCCACAAAGGAAATGAGAATGCATAAACACAGGGCCATTTCTAGAGCTTGGAGTCTGGAACAAGAGAAACCCATCTCCACTAGAAAATATTACCAACATTCTAATGAACATGTTTTATTTCCTGTTTTCATAGGAAATGAAGATGTTTCCAAAAACACCTTGCTTTGTTTTATTATTTTATTTCTTCAGGAATGGTCACAGTGATATCATTGTAATTCAACAATAGAAACTTGGTGGTATGGGCAGATTTGTCGACTAAATTCCAAATGCTATGCTCTTTGATTGCCTACCTCCAAGTAGTTTGGCTTTTTACTGGAGTTCAATAGACTTTATGTTCCTATTATGAATTATTTTTAAATTTCTATGTTCTATATTGTTTATGCCACTGCTACTGAATATTGCTCTAGTTTTATTAAATGCCAAATCCTCAACATGGAATCAAAAAGATGTGCTAATTAAACTCAAACTATTTCACATCTATTAATTCAAACTGTGATCTCTCATCAGATTTCATGTTAGTAGGATATAGGGCTGGTCCACAGATGTAAACTTTCTGAAATGTGGTGAACAATCCACTTCGATGACCATTCCTGAGTCAGATGTTTTGAGTTTTTTTTTTCCCCTCTTGTTCAGATGTTGGAGGCTTATATTTCAGTTTGGCTAGACATTTGGCACCAGCAGAGAAAACAACATTTTATGTCTCCCCTGAGTATCTATCAGTTGTATTTATTTCAATTATTTTCAGCATTCAATTTTCCCTCCTGAAATTATTATCCTTTCTTTGCATTCTGCCATTCAACCTTGACCTCTGAGTACCGTGTACTGGACCGAGTGAAAAGAATGACATACAATGAATATAGATTTCACCAATACATTGGGCATGTACCTTATTTCCAAGAAATTATTCACATCCCAACCAAAAATACAGGGAAGACACCCATATCAACAGATACAGCAGTAATATATTCAGAAGAGTTCAGAGGGACGAAGACTTGAACAGTTTTAGAGACCAGTTGCAGTAAAATGGGCTGTATGAAATGATCAGTAATAAAATTAATATTTTTTATTTCTGTGTCTTTTTGGAGAAGAATGACAGACTTAACAGGTCAAGGGATGTTACAAAGACTGAAAGGAAATGCATCCTGTGCAAGAGACAGAGCCACCAAAACATGAAGACCACCAAAAGTGATACCCTTATCACCCTCCGTTAAAGGAAAATAAGAAAGTTTATAGGTAAGTGAAGTTCAGAACTTGGCATGGAATTATGGGGTTTCTTTGAGATCTCTATATGGATCTGTCCCCAGTGAGTGATTTCTGATCACACAAAGGCTATGCAAATTACACCTTTTTAAAGCTGAAGTTCAAAGATCTCTGGCCAATCAAAGAGTTTCTGCCCCCTGGTGGCTGGAGAAACATTTTCATATGCCCATTATGCTAATTGTAAAATGGAGACTTCAATAGGTTTCTGAAAAAGGCAAATCATGATGTGATCAGATTTAACCATTTTTCAACCATTTTTAACAAAGAAATCATTAAATTAAATATGGGCTATTCTACACGTCCTCTGTCCCTTAGTATGTGAATTGGCATTTCTATTGAGGCAAGTGGGTCCTCTGCCCTGTAGCCTTGGTTAACTTCACTAGTTTTCCTGCTCTATCAATTCTCCTCTTTTCTTATTTGCTGATATCCAGAACAGAAGCTGAAAGAGAAAGGATTTTTTTTTGTGATCTCCCATTACTTTTTTCCCTGAATTTAAATCTTTACCCCATTTTTTATCCTTCCCTCTCTGATAACCCTGATAATATTTGCTACATTATGCTTTCAACCAATTAATACCTTTAATGGTCTTGCAACTTATATGTTACTTTTTTTTCCAGGTCAAATAAGATAAACATAATATTAGAACAAATTAATAAATGTAAGATGCTGTGGCACATAGAGAGATTTCATTTCAATTTTGTCACCCTTATAGAAGTATTTTTGAGTGTGATATGTTCTGAAATTTTATGAAACTCTTGCCAAAGGTAAAAATAATATGTAGTGATGACATTCCCTTTTCACAAATGCACATATTGTAGAACCTGTGCCTAGCCACAGGATTTCACAATCTTTTGGGATTGGCAATTCACACAGTGCAAAATCCCATTTACAACATAGCTTTCCCCAATCCCATGGGATTCACTGTGAGAGCATTTTCATATAATAATTTTCTTATAGTTGAGAAGTCTAGAATTATGGCCTCTAGTCTAAGACAGGAAGACATTAAGCAGACTTGATAAAATAAATTGGTGGCACAAAAATCGGTTCATCTTTTTCCATTATTTTATCCTATGTGTGCATTTTGTACCTGCTCTTCACTGCATTTTTACAATTTCTTCTATGAGAATGGCAAAAAAAAAGACTTTGGATTGCTACCATATTCACCTATGTTTTTCCTGAGAAAATAGCTAAAATAATATCTGTTTAAAGAATTATACCCATGCCCCTCTTTCCATCCCATATTCTAGCAACTCCATTTGACCAGAGAAACCATCCTCTAACCTATGAGAAAACAGCATTTCATGAATATTATCTTCGTTTCTGTATACATTTCTTTTTCCATGGTTAGTTTTGTTAGAAGATTGATGGATGTTCTGTTTTAACCAAAATCTCCCCACACTGGATTTGTCATTTTTTTAATTTTCGTAACTATCAAGTTCATGTGAAAAGAATTATTTCAAAAACACTTCATAAGTTTCCAGAGACAAATGCCTTGTGTTTGACTTTTACAGACGCCACACGTCGAGATGCCCAGTGATTTCCTCCAAACAGAGCAAGCATCAGTTTAATCACTGATGAAATACTGATGAGAATATTAACACTGACATGTGGACATGAGGAGGAAGACATGTGAAAGGTGCAAAGACGACACAGAAGCCTCACCAACTTAAATTCTTTCCCAACTGTTAACACTAAACTAGGAAATCATATATCATTCTTAAAACAAATCATCACTTTTAAAGTCTAACTTCTGATTTAAAAAGGAAAAACTTTACTCTCTATAGTTAGTGGTTATTCAGGAGTTTAGATTTGAACTCTTTAGAGACTTTTGTCATCATCAGGATCTGTGGTTTTCACAGACCCTTTCAAGTCTTGTCTTCATCACACATACTTAAACATTTAGATCCTTAGCCAGCTGTAAGTCATAAACAAAAACAACGGCACTTTTTCCCTGAAAAAATATTTAGGCTTAAAAATTAGAATGTACTTCAAATAAAAGTAATCAAATGCACAAGAGAAAGTTCCATTTAAATAAAAGAAAAAGGGGAAATAATCTTGTGCTTTTCACTTTTGAAACTTTTTCTTTGTGTAAACAGATAGCTGACCTTAAACCCCTCAATCTACAGTGTTTTAATTCAGTCATTGTCACTGGGGAAAAATAGGATGAAGAATAAACCAGAGACTATTGCCAATCAGGACAAAATTAACCCAATTTAGTAATTCAGAAAATTGCCCAACTTTTTTTGGCAGATGAATTGTGCTCATCTGTGATATACATTTAAGAATGAAACTTAAATTAGCTCCTTAAAGTGGTCCTGCGACTTTAATTATTCAAAAAGTACACAAATTTAATGGGTTTTTAAATATTAAAACTCTTCTCTATTGTCACTACCATGAGCTCTTAATTTACAGAGCAATTAAGTCAGGACCCTCATTTATCAGAACATGTGCATTTGTTGAAAACGTAGTCAGTTTTTATTAATTGATGCTATAGAAATACTGAGGTGAAATTAATGTGTGTCTTCAGAGGTCATGCCGGTGGTGGTGGGGACCTAGCAAGAAGCAAGACGTGAGATAAATAAGTCACTGCTATTTCCTGATTACTCCAGAGATTGCTGAAATATTAAGTAGCACGATGGTTACCGTTCTCAGCCAAAATACTTGCAAGAAAATGCCCCTGAGTTTTTTCTCTGGCAAACATCTGTCATGGGTAGTAGCTGAGAAATAGGGAAACTTCAAAGCAGTACTTTCTGATTATTAGCAGAGTGTGGAGTGTAATGTTCTTACATTTTAATGCAAACCAAGTGTTGATGAGCTGAGAGGGTAGAATTAAAAAGTAGCCCAAATTTCCTTTGTTCTTCAGGATGGGGCTGACAAGAACATTCACAGTTGGTAGTATTCCTCAGCCATTATCAATTTGTGAAACATAAGAAATTCTAGTTCTGGAGGCAGATGGTAGGAACTGAGAGGGACCAGACTGGAATTATCTTGTAGACTGCCTACAATCCAGTGTCCCTTTCAACATTTACTGTATCTAGCCAAAAATTAAGAATCAAATGGGTTACAAAGGAGCTTGACTACCTTGCAGTGGTGTGTGTCTGCGTATTCACCTGCAGATTGGTGCAGTTGTCTCGCAGAAAGTTCTCCGTTAAGGCGCAAGGAGAGCCCTACCCTGCTTTGAAATAGCATACAAACAGAAAGCGAGCATTGAGTTTTGCAATATTTCTGTCAGGTATTGGGAAGATTTATACATGAAGAAACTGAATTCTTAGTTGTATTGGTAATGGATAGACAGACATAGTCTAGGATTTCACTTTTTTTTTTTCCAGGATAGAAAATATAAGAATTTCCTAGCATTCTTTAGTTCAGGAACTCGGCAATTCACACCGCAAAAACTACACAACAAAGTTCCATAACGCACTAAAGAGGCATTTTCTTAACATATACAAGCTAGGACATCATATCCTCCTTCTTTCCTATTAGTTGAGCCCTTCTAATTCTACGGAATTGTAATTTTCGCCAAGCAAGCAGGGAAACAGGTTGTCCTATCCATTCCCCGAGGAGAAAGTTAGAAACAAAGAATTTCACTCTTGAATGCTGCTAGGTTGGACCCATCACCTCTGTACACCAAAAACTTCGTTGAAACTATGGCACACAGTTCCTGGTCACAAAGGCTTATTTAATATATCCCCCATTTCTTACTCCAACGGCCAACAGAGGCATTACAAAAAGAAGAAGACAAGGAAAGAAAAGAAAAAAGAAAGGAAGGCAGCAGGGCCACCAATGCTGTCTTCTGCAAATATCTGTAATAAATTGTTCCTTCAGCAATGCAGAAGACAGGTTTTCTTTCCTTTGCTTCTTTCCTCCTTTGCTGGGAAGCACCAATCGGAGGTTTGCTTTCCCACCTGGCCCTGGCTGCCTATGCCCATAAATTTGCCTATGCAATGCCTGTTTACGGGTCGCTGATGGAACATGGAGACGGTGCATTTTGTAAGCACTGGGTAGATAATCATGGTAATTGATGTTTGGAGCTGTGAGCTCCTAGGAGCACAGGGTCTCTTTCTCCCAGTGAGGCCCTGCTCTCTGTTATCAGTCCAGCCCATAATTAAATATCACTCTTTTACAATATGTTTCAGGCTCCTTAATGAGTCTAAAGCAGAAATAGTCACCTCTTTCCCCTCTGAGCTTTATTTGCTTGTTATTAAACAATGTTATTGAGCTGCCTTCTTTCCCTGTGTTGCCAAACCTGCATCATTTCCGTTTTATAATTGCACAATTAGAGCCAGGGCTGTGCTTTCATACATCAGCAGGCCCTGCGTGTGCTTGCATGTGTGTGAGCATGTGTATGTGTGTAGAGAGAGCGAGAGAGAGAAGAAAAAATCAGGTGTTCATAGTGTTCA
>PVHY01007736.1:18172-65672 GCA_004024945.1 Uropsilus gracilis | reverse complement strand
GATTTCTAATTATCCTAATAATTACAAAAAAAATATGTAAGACTCAGAATACTTCAACATTGTCCAAAACCTTTCCCAGCATTGTCCAAAGTCCTTTCCCAGATTGCCCCAAATATCCTCAGTCTCTCAGTCCTAATCGTCTCACCAATGTCCAGTCAGAGTCCATCTCCAGACGCTTGAAGACTTGTTCCTTTAAATGTTCCTCGTTGTCTTCCACGCTGTCTTCTCCTTGTCACCGTCAGGTAGCAGGAACTCCATGGTGCCGAACCAGCAAAGTTCACTTTCTTCTCAGGCCTAACTTTTGCACAGCCTCTCGCAGACACAAGTTAAACTCAGCAAAACAAACTCCAACACGGAGTTCAAGTCTGCAGACTCCTTAACTGCATTCAGCACACATGCTGCCAGTCTGGGCCAGCCGAGGGTTGCAGGTCCTCGGTGGCCACCTGGCCAAGCTCACATGGCTCACATCTTTACAAGATGGCCGATTCCCATCTCCTCTCCATATTGGAATCCCAATCCAATCGCCTAGAATCAAATCCAATCCTCCTCTTTGTTTGCACACCCTTTATATACCCTGATTTCCCGCCTTCCAGGAAATCTGTTACACTTCTTTCTTCCCCCTGCATCCCCCTGAAGGGAAATTCCAGCTAAGGTCATTCTCCCATTTTAACATTACCTGTCCTTGAAACCTGCAATCTTAAACAGGAGACAGTGGGGGGGGGGGGGGCACACCCTATCAGTTTCACCTTTAATCTATTAACTGCAGATTCTATTACTTGGTATGCTAATTTTGTATCCTGCCACTTTGCTGTATTTATTCACTTATTGTTTCTAATAGATTTTTGATGGAATCTTTATAATTTTCTAGATACCAATCACATCAGACCATCTGCAGTCAGTGATTAGTTTCACTTAATTTCCTACCTGGGTTCACTTTTCTTTCTGTGTTCATGTGATAGCTTGAGCCAGAACTTCAGTGCTGAGTTAAACAGAAGTGAATGATAGAGGACATCCTTGATTTGTGCTGGATCTTATGGGGAAATTGACTGTGAAATGTGAACTTTATTTTATTGAAGTTGCTTCATTCTAGTTCTTTTTGTTCCCATCTTGGTTAGTTTTTATCAAAAATTGGTGCCAAACTTATTAAATGCTTTCTCTGTCTGCCTCTGTTGATACAATTGTGTGATTTCTGTCATACTTTTGTTGATATGGTGTTACATTAATTGATTGACTTACATTAAATCATCCTCATATCCCTGGCATGAATCCTATTTCATCATATTGTGCAATCCTTATTAGAATTTTGAACTTGGTTTGCTAGTACTTTGTTGAAAATTTCTGCATCAATATTCATCAGGGATCTTGGTCTATAAATTTATTTTCCTATGCTGTCTTTGTTTTAGAAATTAAGGTAATATTGGCATCATAAGGTAGAGAACTTTCCTATTCTTATATTTTTAAAACAATTTGAGCAATGTGGATATTAGTTCTTCTTTAAAAGTTTGATTAAGTTCATTTGTAAGCCATCTGGTCCTAGATTTCTGCTTTTTGGAAGATTTTTTTTTTATTACTGTTTCAATTTCCATGCCTGTGAACAGTTTGTTCAGTTCATCTGTTTCTTCCTGAGTTATTCTCTGTAGATTATGTTGATCTAGAAATTTACTCATTCCTTTAAAGTCATCATATTTATTGGCATATAGTTTTCATAGTAATCTCTCAGGCTCTTTTTCTATTTCTATTCTTTCTGTAGTGAATTATTTTATGTGTGGTCTTGCTTATTAATGTTTTCACTCTTTTGTTGTTGTTGTTGTTGTTGTAACCTAACTAGAGATTTGTCCATTTTATCTTCTCAAAGAACAAGCTGTTTCTTTCACTGATTTTATATAGTTCTTTTGATCATTATTTCATTTATTTTTGCTCTTAATTTGTAATTTTCTTCCTTTTACTAACTTTGAGTCCCATCTGTCCCTCTTTTTTGAGTTGTTTTAGAAGTGTTATTACATTGCTTATTCGGAATTTTTTTGTTTTTTAATATAGACCTGAATTGTAATTATCTTCCCCCTTAAGACCATAGAGTATGGTCATTTGTATCATTATTTTTATTCATCTCAATAATGTTTAATTTTTGTGTTGATTTCCTCTTTCATCCAATTGCCGTTAACCAGCATGTCATTTATTCACCATGTCATCCGAGATTTTTCTTTTTTTTTTTCCTTATAGTTGATTTCTAGTTTTATGGCATTGGGGTCAGAGAAAGTATTAGATATGACTTTGAAGTTGGTGGTTTTATTGACAATTGACTTGTCCCAAGTGATCTATTCATATGCACTTGAAAGAAAATGTGACACAGTTTTTAGTAGTGTTCTCTAGATTTAGTAGTATTTCTCTAGGTCTGTGTGATCTAATTCCTCATTTAAATCTGTTATTTCCTTATTCTTTGTCTTATTGATCTGTCCACCGCTGTAAATGGGATATTAAGGTCTACTATTACTGTATTGTTGTCAATATATCTCTTAAGTTCTGTTATTGTCTTATGTATCTTGATGCTCTGTCATTTGGTGCATGGATATTTGTGTTATTTCTTCTGATCGTACTAGACACTTAGTCTTAACACAGTGTCCTTTTTTTCTTTTTAACTTTCTTAACTGTTAAAAAATTGTGAAAGTCTATTTTATCAGATATAAGTAGAGCTGCTCCTGGTATTTATCTATTTATTTTGGTTGCCATCTGCATGTACAACTATCTCCTTAACTTTATTTCTAGACTATGCTTATATTTTTTTAAAAAAATTTTATTTTGTAATTATTGTACAATATTGGTCATGTTTGTATGGTTGTATTGCACCTCTTATTCCCCACCCTATCCGCTTTCCCCCTTCCCCTCTCTAGCTGCTCCAACTCCTCTTGCTGCAAGCTATTGGTCTAAATTTGGTCCACTGGTCTTTTCTTTTTCTAGAGCTATGTCCCATTTACTATGCTTGTCTTTGGTGGTAAGGTGAATTTTTTGTAAATAGTTTACCATGTAAATAGTTCTGATTTTGTTTTCAAATCCTTTTAGCTATTCTATATTTTTTCACTGGTGAATTCAAGTTGTTTATGTTTAAAGTGATTATTGAGACATAAGTTCTTATTGCCATTTTGTTTTGTTTTGGTTTTGATTTGTCTTATCTTTTTTAATTTTTGAAGGCTTCCTATTATATTTCGTTCACGTTCCATTTGCATTGTCTCTTATTTTTTTTGTTGCAAGTTCTACTGAGGTTAATAAATGATGGGCAGTTGGTGTGACTTTTGGAAGACCTGGTCACTGGTTGATTTTATAGGTTGGGTAATTTAGGTGTCTGTTATTTCAATGTTCATTGTTCTGTTACTTTATAATAAGATAAAGTAACCAAGGATTTCTTTCTGACTGATTGGTGTTCCCTTGAAGGTTGCCCTTTATATATATATATATATATATATACTATATATATATATATATAGTATATTTAGCATTCTTCCCTTGTTGTTAATTCTTAAGAGCTTTATTATTATGTGTCCAGTGTATGTCTGTTTGGTTTTATTTTGTTTGGAACTTTTTGACCTCTTGGGTCACAAGTCTTGGTTCATTTTCCAGATTGAGATTCCCAGTATTATTTCTTAAAATAGGTTTTCCATGCTTTTTTCTTTTTCTTTCTCTATCATTTTCTGGGATACCCATGATAGGCACTTTAGTTCTCTTTAGATTATCCCAGAGTTTTTGTTCTTACACTGTTTTCATTCTTTTTTCTTTGGCTTTGTTCTAGTATTCTCCAACATTGTGGTTTTTTAGTTCATTAATCCTTTCCATTTCTTCTGTTTATATGTTATTACGGCCCTCAATTATAGTTTTTTTTAAATCGATTATCATGTTTCTTAATTCCATTATTAGACCACAACTGCTTCATATTTTTATTATTTTTATTCTGCTGCCATTATAGCCTTTATTATTTTTTTTAAGTTCCATCAACATAACGAGAACTATCGTCCTGAATTCTCTCCTATCAAGTGCCACAAATCCACTAGTTGAGGCTTCTTTCAGGGTATTTTGTTTTGGCATTTGTGTTGTGTTCTCTGTCTGCTCATCCTTTAATTTAGTTAGGATAGATTTCAAATTTTTTTGGTGGTTGCTAAAGCAACTAGGGTATTGGAGTTGGTAAGGGGTAGTTGGGCTGTGATGTTAGTTCTATTTGTAATCTGTGTTGATCAAATATCAAAGAATTCATTTTTCATTATTGTTGTTAGTTTGGGAGCAAAGTGGGGGAGCCTGACTTTCTAAGGGAATATACATCTTCTGTAATATAAAGAACCAAAGTTTAATTGCTCTTCTTCCCACATTTGGGTCTTTGATACATTCACTAGGACTGCCTTCCTTCTTTCCATGGTATCTATTTTCTGCCTACTGAATGCCCAGCATTCTGCTCAGGATGCCTGTGAGCAAGCCCTCACAGGGAGCTCTGAATGTTCCTTCATAGAAGAGAGAATATTGAGGAGTCTCCAGGCCAACAAGAGTGTGGCATGTGTTGGGAAGCATCAGTAGCCTCGCACGTTGAGGTAGGGTTACCTTCACATGCACTTGAGAGTTGGCAGTGAAAATGAAAAAGTTATAACTACAGTGTCTAGTTCAGTAACTATCTCCAAAAGGTCTACATCAAAGTCGTTTTGCTCTGGTTCCTGCCTGGAAGAAAGTCAGGTTTGCTGGGAAGAGGAAAGCAGTCTGCTGAGAGTCTGGTCCAAAACCCCTTAGAAAGGAGGATTGGGTGAATCCCTGGGATTACAAAGAGGTGAAATTTATATACAAATAAATTTTAAAAATATATTAAAAAAAAAAAAAGAAAGGAGGATTCAGGCAAGGACCAAAGTCCGTAAGGGTATACATGTGTGCACAGGTGTGTGTGTGTGTGTGTGTGTGTGTGTGGATGTGTGGATGCCCCACCCATTGTACCGCTCAGTACAGAGATTGTGAGGGGTAAGAGGTTGTGAAGACAGGGTGTCAGTGAAGGTTCATGGACAGAACTCTGGCCACCAGTCTGTCCTTCACTTCTTGGCCCTGGGCAGGTCAGTCATCATTTCTGAGTCCCAGTTTCCTCATTGGCAAAATGATGACAATGCTACCTCTTCCAGGGGTAGTTTTAAGCAACAGCAAACCTAAATGCAGTGACAATACAGGAACCTATCAGATCTTATTTGGACACTCCTTGTTAATATAATCTAGGTGACTGTACCCACCTTTTTGAGAAGCTAGTTGTAGGGTAATTAGTTAATCAAGACTTCTCACAGCCTATTGCCTTTAACCCCTATGACCAGCACCTATAGTATTGCAGCCTCCCCATGATTGTATGCATCTGCCCTAACAGGTATGCACATGCATATGTATGCATACCTAGGTCTATGAGCAAGGAGGGAAGGGAGGAGGTAGACTCAAGTTGCTGTCTCCTTGTTGGCTGGTTTCCCCTGTTCACTATTAGAAATCCTGTCAAGATGGTGCCAAAGGCCCCAACATTCTTTTTTTAAACTGCTGAAAGCAATGAATATATCCAGATTGGGATGGCTGCAAAACAAGTGGCATAGATGGCAGGACAGTTTGACACAGATATGGAGCCCTCTGAGGCCTGGAAAGATATTGAGGGTTGCCAACTACAAGCAGGTGGCACTTGGAGGCCAACATCCTATCTCAGTGGACATACCCCTCCATGGCAGTTGGAACAGACCCTGTGTGGCACAGAAGAGGCCTTGGACAGACACAGTGCCTGAGAGATGGCAGGCACTGTGGGACGGCTGTTTCTCACGGCTCTATGAGAGTCTATGCTGAGAGAGCGATCCAGGTTCCAAGAGATACAGGGTGAAATATGGGAATTGAGACAATGTCTGAGGTTTCTTGAGGAAGAGACCCAGAGACACTGACCCATCACTCAGAAATACCAGGCTCCTTTTCCGGCCCCTTGCTCCACACACACCCAGTGGTGATAGAGAAGGTAAAACAACAGCCCGTGGCCTCCCAAGATGACAGAGCGTATACCACATATTGCCCAGACACCCAGGTGGAACTGGTGAACTTGATTAAAAAGTTCCATCAGAAACCAGGAGAGCCCTGGTGGTTTGGCTACTGTGTTTGTGGGATCTCAGGTAGACAGAATCATATGCACAGCCGAGGAGATGGAGAAAATCATTAGCTTCAGTGATTTTGCTCTGTTGAGACAGAGGCTGAACAGCTGGCAGCACGACAGGGTGACCATACTCTGCGACTCTGGATCATGGCTGCTGTGTGAACAGTCTGGGCCGATGCAGGAGATGCGCCAGAAACCGTGAGTAGATGGCAAATATACACTGAGCTCGTGCAGGTTCTTTAGGATCTGGGAATGAGACAGGCTGTGTTTAAGGTAAATGCTTATGGTCCTGATGATGAATGTTCACAGCAGGGATGAGGGATTTGGTATTGAAAAATGTCCCTTTTACCCTCATTCGGGTCCCTTCTGGCAGTGCTGACCCCCTGTGTGGGGCGCTGAATGACATCACTGTGATGGTAGACAGTTTGGGTGAAGTTGAGAGTTGCAACTCTAAGAAGAGAAAACAAGTAATTGCTGAACAACTGAAACATGCCAAAAAAGGACAAGCAAGACTCTGAAAGTCACAGAGCCTCTTAAATTCACCTGCACCCAGATGTGAATGGATCTAGTGAGAGTAGATGTGTATCATGCTAAAACACCTGCACAGCCCAATGTGTGTCTGTTGAAACTGTGAAGGCAATTGTGGGGGGACCAGAGGTTCATGCCCATGAGAAGATGGGCTATTAGGATAAGGAAAATTGGGGACTCCAGGCCCTGTGCCTGGAGAACCACTTGCTGCCAATGCTGGCCAGAGGGAGGCCCTGACCACTTTTGAATAGGGTCAGGGCTAAGGAACCTTCCACAAGGGATGGGTGGGGACTGGAGGTATGTGTGGAGCTCCCTACCCACTGGTCCCCAACTGATGTGCACAGGCTTTTGGTTTTAGTATGTATGGGTCAGGGTGTACTTTATTATATGGGAACCCAGAGAAGTTTCATGGGTCTATTTGTTACACTGACAGCTATGGTTGGAGTGTCAAAGTGATGACAGTAAGACAATCCCTGGGGATTTGGCAATGTGTCACCAATCCCGGAGGACATCCTAGGGGTAGATGTGCGATGCGGCTTGTGGCTACAAACCACAGGCAGAGACTTTCACCTCAGGGTGCATGTGGTGAAGGCAATGTTGTGGAGTCCTTCTGAGTATCCACCCAGACAACTGCAAATCCCTTGCTGAATGACCAGTACTAAGCAGTATCGGTTGCCAGGTGGCCACAAAGAAATTACAGATACAAGAGAGAAAGTGGAGAAAGTGGACTTTGTGCCTGATGTTCATAGCCTTATGATTTGCCTGTGTGCCTGGTGAAGAAGACTGCTGGCTCTTGAGGTATCAGAGTAGACTACTGTGAGTTGAATAAAGTGGGTCCCACTTTGCATGCAGCCATGCCTTCAGTGACAGACTTGATGGATTGTGTGAGCCAGGAGATGGCATATATCATTTTGTAGCCTTCTGGCTAAGGCTTTCTCTTCCACTGTTCTAGCACCAGAGAGTCACGACCAGTTTTCCTTCACATGGGAAGGCCAGCAATAGCCATTCACTGTAACCTTTTATTGCCAACCCCATTCAGGTTGGATCCAGGACAGATTAGGGGCTGATCATGGCCCTGGACAGTGAAGGCTCCCCAAATGTGTTGGGTGGCCACAATAACCTCTTGGGGATGCAGCCTAGAGGCTGATTTACAATAACACCATGGTTGACTGGGCAGTGACCACCATGCGTGTGTTAATCCACCCTGGGGTAGCAGATCAGAAGGCAACGTTAAAGGGAACATTTGTGCTGACTTTGACTTTTTAAAAATTTTTTTTCTTCCTCTTTTTAAAAAGATATAGATATATATATTTTAACATCATTGTGATCCCTGGGTGTCCCCCACCACCTTCCCTCCCTGGCCACTCCAGCTGGTCCGCTCTGCAGCTGTGCACTTTCGTTTGGTTATCCATATTTTAGTAAAACCATTTGGTTTCTGTCTTTTTCCTTCTGACTTGTTTCTGCCAGTATGATTTCTTCTAGGTACATCCATGTTACCAAAAAAATCATCAAATTTGTCGTTTTTAATTGATGCGTAATATTCCATTGTGTATATATACCACATCTTTTTCATCCAGTCATCTGTCTTGGGGCACTTGGGTTGTTCCCAGGTCCTTCCAATTATAAATAGTGCTGCAATAAACATCCAAGCACAGGTGTCCCTTTGTACCCACATTGAGCTCTCCTTTGGGTAGATTTCCAGAAGAGCGATTGCTGGGTCAAATGGTAGTTCCATTTTCATTAGTTTGAGGATCCTCCACACTGATTTCCATAGTGGCTGGACCAGTTTACATTCCCACCAGCAGTGTAAAAGTATTCCTTTCTCTCCACATCTTGGCTAGCACTTCTTGTTGTCGTCTGTTTTTTGGATGTGGGCCATTCTTATTGGTGTAAGGTGGTATCTCATTGTGGTTTTGATTTGCATTTCCCTTATTGCTAATGCTGTTGAACAGTTTTTTATGTGCCTGACCATTTGGACTTCCTCTTTGACTTTGTGACTTATTATGAGCTCTCTGCTCTTACTATATGTAGAGCCTCTGGTGCCTCATCACTGGCAAAGCATGTTTGGTGCTCAAGACCTGGGAGGCCATTGTTGTCAGTCACAGTGTTGTCTTCTGACAAAAACATGGCTTGTGTACTGTAAGATGGGAGGAATCTGTCATTGCTGGTGTCAATCACTTATTTTTCCACTGTCAATCACTTATTTTTCTAACACCTTAATGGACTGAGTTCAGTTGTATTCTGTTGTACTTAGTTGCGTTGTTATAGTTTGCATTACTTCTATGGGATATGGAGATAGTATTTCACATTCACTAAGGAAAATTTGCCGAAGAACGATGCATAGAATGCATGGCAAATAAACACTGAAGAGTTATATTGTATGGTAAATGATTATCAGGTTTTTTCACACCCTCCTCCCATTAGCCTCTATGACCAGCACCCATGATAGTTCAGCCTCCCCATGACTGTACACACCTGTTCCAATGGGTGTGAACATGTATAAATATGCATACATGGGGGGAAAGGTGTGGCATCACCCTTGAGGCCTCAAATTTCTGTTTATTTGCTGGCCAGTTGCCCCTGTTCATTATTAATAGTCCTGTCAAGATGATGCTAAGGGCCCCAAACACTTTTTTTAAGCGCTGATAGTGAAACTACCCAGAGCAGAATGGTCGCAAAACACTAGCTTACAGAGTCAAAGACTTTCTGCAGGTGTCAGTAGTGCCTCTAAGGACCCAGCAGTTATTTATCAATGACCCATTCAGTACCCCTATGAGTGATCTCTGGAGATCTGCCATTGACTTTGTCTCCTAACTGTTTTTAAGTTACCTGCCTCCCAGCCCTCAGTGGGCACCCTTCGGGGCCTGCCCTTCCAGCACTGTAACCTCTGTCAGATGGACCTTCTAAACAAAGGCTGGTAATTAGGGTGATTCCACCTAAAATGTCTGCTTCCCAAGGCTTTGTCTTGGGAAACGTCTGCTTTCTCTGCTTGAAAATAGACTCTTCCAAACAAATAGACATCTACTTGCTGGAACTTGGGAGGGAGGGTTGCATGGGACTGTTGTTGCAAGAATCTTTTTCATTACCCTTACTTGTTCTACCTGGGCCATTCTTACACTAGAGGAGCAGGTGTTTAGCAAATCATCCCCGTACATCTGAAGCATTGCTAGTCATGAATTTAGACTTGTATCTTAATAGGCTAAGATCCTCTTGACTTCTCCCCAACACACACACACACACACACACACACACACACACACACACACAGGGGCTTGGGTGCTGCATACTTACTGGGTGATTCTGGGTAAGCCATTTTCCCAGGTATGTAAAGCAAATGTTTAATGACCAGGTCTTAAATAACATGGAGGATTACAAAAGCCTGGATTGGTAGCATTGGCCAGTTTCCGTGGTGTAGAAGGCCCACCGTGGCAACTGCATGCCATCTACATAGCGTCTTTGATCTTGGAGTGGTGCTTGAGGGACCTGAGGAGCCCAAGTGGCTCAGTCTCCTCCTTACAGAAATTAGCATAAAAGTGACACATACCCTTCAGGGTAAATGTGAGGATTCAAAGAGTTAATTGGGTGACATGCCTGCACAATGCCTAGCATTTCTTCAGAAGAAATATTGCTATTATCTCTACATCTACCATGATGACTTCTGCCATCTTTGCCCATGGATGGAGTCTCTCCCGGTTCTAGACTCGCCAAGCAGTCTGCTTTTCCTCTCCTTGCAGCTAGTCCTTCTGTTTTCCAGCACACTGTTGCTTTGCAGCATTGTGCATGGGTGAGATGGTCAAGTGGAGCCAAAACCACTTGGGTGTGAGTTTCAGCTCTGCCACCAGAGTTGTAAACTTGGGCAAATAACAGCCTTGTTTATGCCTTAGTATCTTCGGAAGGGGCAGAACCCTGAGCTTTGCAACGTTCTTAGGATGGCAGACTTGGCCATAGCTCATGTGCTTAGGTTGTGTTTAACACCTGGGTGCTTTGGGACCATCACAGTCAGACTTCAGGACAGCCCTTGGGATCAGGATGTGTCTCTCTGCATCATGGGCCCCTCCTCGGTGCTCCATCAAGTCTGGCTGCTGAACCATGGATTTTAGGGGAGTGCTTGATGGTGTGCAGGGCAGAACAGTGAGTGTTGGAGCTCTGCATAAAGAGCTTTGCATAAAGAGCAAGGGAGCTAGCACTTGACACTAAGCAGTGGGTTTGTGGGACACATAGCCTCTGTCTCATGAAGCAGGAAGAAGAGCTGTTGACTCAGAAAAGGTCACAAAAAGCCTATTAAGAACATCTACTCTTATGCCTGCTGCATAAGATACATCAAGCAATAGTAAATCAGAGCCAGCCTGAGGGCCCTGTGGCTCACAGAGCGGTGTGGCCTTGTGGGGCTGAGTGAAGATGAAAAGCAAAAGTCACAAACTTAACTACATCTATGCCTGGGGGACCTTGAAGGCCCCCTGGGGAGGGAGAAAGGTGGAACTGGAGAGGGCAGAAAGAAGAGAGGCAGGGATGGCTCCATTTCCCCTCCCAGAATCCCCCCCCAAAGATGGCCATGGAAGAGTCTAGCTGTGGCTTGAGCAGTCTCCATCTCTATCTCCTTTCTTTCACTACCCCAACCCCTGTACCCCACTCATACCCCTGGGCCCAGAGAAGGGGAGGAAGACCAATTATGCTGTAGAAGAGAGGAGCTTCTTGAGTACATCTTGTCTCCAGCTTTCCACACTCTGACTGGTTCAATGGTCAGAGACAGTTCAAGGTAAGGAGCATGTTGATTCCGCACTTCATGTGTTACCCAGCTGGACTATGAAGTCTGCTTTTATAGACTAGAATCTTCCTGTCAGAAGTTTTATTAGGCTTCTCCAGGGTTGTGCTTACATTTGAAAACTTGAGAGTGCATTTCTCCTAGAAATAGAATTCAGTATATAGATACTAGCAATGTTGGAGGTGAGCGCTGTTTATTTAAATCAGGCAGGCAGGCAGGGGAATTTTATTTAAAGTTTTGGAAGATATTTTCTAAATCAATGGGTTTTGATTCTAATTATGCTACACTTGAAATCTCAATTAAACTGGTTCTGTTCTACCGCTCTGTCAGGGGCAAGTAGGCTGAGAATAGCTAACCATCTCCAAGCTCTAGTCACTCCAGCATCAAAAATCTACCCGTGATACCTGACAAGCAGCACAGGAAACTGCTCTTTCTTTCCATGGGGTCTGCAGACCACTCAGGGCTTGTGTCTAGGAAACTGTCATTTCAATCTTGTTCTGGAATATCATATCTTCCACTCAGCACAACACCCTCCATGAGCCTTGCCTCTTCCCTGGCCCAGTGCACCTCAACTGCCTTGTCAGCTCTCTCCAACCCAGGAATTGGGCTCCTTCCTTATGAGCAGTAAAGTCCACCCAAGTGCACTCTGAGGGCTGAAGCTTTTGGGGGTTGTCTGGCATAATGAAGAGGATTAAGCTTTTACCTCTTCCCGGTTAGGGAGGTCATGTGGATGAGGCAGAGGGGAGTAGCCTGGGGACTGTTCTGTGCCATGGTCCTTGTGGGACCTGACCTTTCCAGGCCATGGAATAGAGCTGAAATGGTAGAGTCTAAGAGCTTGCATCTCCAAGGAGCTTTGAGGCATCCAGATTCTCTCCTTCCTTCTGCCACATAGCACTGGTCACAGAGTAGAAGCAGAGGGTCAATCAGTGGTGGGCCAGCCATGGGTCTGTGATATGAAGAGCAATCTTTCTGACAGGAAGCCCTTGGGGCTAGGTCTTTTCAGATTTTGGTGGCTGCTATGTGACATGATAAACCCTCTTCTTACCAGTCAGAGAAATGGGTTGTCACAGTCAGTGTTTGCCCAGAGGCAGAATCTCATTGGTATTTCCCCTGTATTTGTCAAGATTCTCCCAAGAAACAAAACAAGCATCCCTTGGAGCAGTGGTTTTTCTTTGGGTCAGTGGTTTTTCCTTGGAACAGGAGTTAGCACTTGCATTTGGTCATCCACTTGCAGCCAAATGCATTTGTGATGATTGTGTTTTTCTTTGGGGGAAATGGTCTTTGCTGTGCATTCTCAAGCTTTATAGTGCATCAGAAACACCTCGAGAACATGTGAAGACAGATTGCTAGGGCCCCACCCCAAAGTTTCTGATTGAGAGGTTCAGGGGTAGGGCCAGTACAGAATTCCCAGGAGCTGCTGGTGCAGCTAGCTGGACCCATGCTGCTGAAACACTTCTATGTACAATGGAACAATTTTGTCCTCATCCAGGGATGAGATGAGTCCTGCCCTGGGGGCAGAAAAAGTACCTGTATCCTACTGTAACTCGTGGCAGTGCAGTGGGGCTCCAGGGAGGTTTGGAGATGTGATTGAGGAGCCTCAGTCCCAGAGCACCAGGCACAGGACTGGGTTTTCTCTCACCCTCCTCCTTGGAGGAGGGGCCCTTGTCTCAGCCTTGGTGGGAGGAGCCAATTGAGAGACTGGCAGTCATTATAGGGTAGTGTTACTTACATGTGAAATGTAGAGAAACCAAACAAAAGGTCAAAGACAATCATTGAAAATAACCCTGGAAAGCTGACCATAGATCTGAAGCACCCAGAGGAAGGGGCAGAGGGTGAAGGGAGAAAGCACACTGGACAATGGTGGAGGACTATGGTGGGAGTGCAGCATTGACCACAATAAGGATGAAGACAACGGTACTTCATTAAAGAACTGTTATACCATACTGGTGTTGACAGGAAATCAGAGGATTCAAGATTGTATTCAGTCTCTGCCTTTGCTGGTTATGTGTCTTTGAAGATTTACTTAACATGCCTGGGCCTCAGTTTCCCCAGGAATTACAGCAAGTCTTGTAATATGTATCTCATGAAGTTACTGGGAGGACTATGGGACAGCAAACACAAGGCATCTGGTCCAGTGCCCAGCACCTGTTAGGAGGAAGAGCTGATAAGGTGTATCTCCTTTCCAGTCAGGAGGAACAGAGACTCAGAGAACCCTCATCTGGGGCTACCCTGAGTGGCGCTGCTTCCTGAGCTGGTAGTTTCGGCTTCCTGCAAGCAAAAGTCTTGTTTCTGCCGAGGGAGCTTGGCCTCTATCCATGTCTACAGTGCTGGCGTGTGTGAAGGACAGCTTTGCCTTTTAGAGTATTTTAAAATGAGCTATCTTCTTTGTTCTTTTTTCTTTCTCCTGTTTAAAATGCAGTGCTAACAAAATATTTCTGGCACAGTAAGCATAATATAGTGAGAGATTTTTATAAAGGACTAATGTAACTCAGAATCCAATTAAGACTAAGAAAGCAGCTCTCATTAAGATTCCAAATTATGCCATGCAGTACAATTTTATGATGATTAGGATAGGCAAAACAGCAAGATAACTGATTTTCTTAGCATCATGCTAACTTGATACTATGATTATTCCCTGTTCATAAGGCCTTGGGTGATAGGGAAGGATGTCCTATATGCCCTGGGGGCGCAGTTCCTGGAGTTGGCTGCACATAAGAATCACCAAGGGGGATTGTGAAAGTTCCGATGCCCAGGGTGTGCAATTGCCTTGGAGTTCCAGGCGTGAGAGGTTGGATCCAGGCATGACCATTTGTAGCCCCAGGTGATTACAGTGTGCAGCCAGTGTTGAGAATCCTGCTCCCATGCCAATATTCAGCCACCTGTCCTTCCTCCAGATGTCTCCCAGAGAGGTCCCTCATGCAGATCTTGTGCATCATTTGTTGAATTTCTGCCTGTTTCATTTGGGGGGAGGCTAATGTAAACGCTATTATCTTTTTAATTTTAAATTCTACTTGCTCAGCCTGACATATAGGAAAGTAATTGACTTTTGTCAATTTTTTATGTCCTGCAAGCTTGCTATCATCACTTATTAGTTTGAACAGTTTGAGTTTATTTCTGATTGGGGGTTGTTTTTTCCATTTTGTCAATTCTTTCACATTTTCTACATAGACAACCCTGTCATCTGCAAAGACATTCTACATTTCCCTCCCCAAATTTATACCTTTTAATTCCTTTTTTCATAGCATTACATTATCTAGGATCTAGTACAATGTTGAAAGGGAGCAGTAAGAAGGAACACTGTTGTCTTCTTCCTGATCTTAGAGGAAAAACTTCGACTTTTTCACCTCTAAGTATGATGTCAGTTGTAGGTTTACTATTCTTTATCAAGATGAGGAAGCTCAATATTCCTAGCTTGCTGAGACAAGGTGTCATTTTTGCAGCCACTCACATACTATCTCTCATAGCTTGACCAAAACCATCAGTCACTGTGTGTTTGTGTTCTTGTCTGTGACAGGCTCTACCCACTAGTAATCATTCCTTCATGACACATTCATTCACTGATGCCCTAGATACAGAATAAACACAGAGCCTACACTATTTTCTTTCTCTCAAAGAAACTGCCTATTTTTTTGTGGTAACAAAGATGCTGCCAGTAATACAGAATGAATACAAAAGTAAAAATAAACCATCTCATATCTATCACCAGTGGCAGCCATTGTTAACCTTTCAAAAGATGATCAACAATGTTTACATCAAAAGTTTTCAGTAGCAAAAATAAACATCAAATACAATTGTGAACGGTAAAGGGATCTAATTGCATTTTTCAATTGATTTTTTTACTGTGATAAAATATGCATAATGTAAAATGTATCATTTTCAAGTTTACACTTCAATAGCCTAAGTACATTCACAAAGTTGTCCAACCGTTACCACTAACCATCTCCAGAACTTCTTTTTTATTCCATATAGAAAACCTATTCAACATTAATCCCCATTATCCTCTCCCTAGCTCCTCTTCCTATGCTAACCCGGTGATGGCACCAGGATGGGTAGCGTGTTCTTTCCTATAACTCAGAGTCCAACTGTAGAGAGGATCCTCTTCTATGCAGGGCCACAGGCAGTGGGGTCTTCTCAGTGACATCAGGTTCCTCTGCCTATGCAGGGACCACAAGTTCAACCTGACAGGCCTCAGCTTAGATTAGACTATAGTAGCAGTCACAAGGACTGGACACAAGGATGGATGTCCTCAATCATCCCGGCTGGCCTGGGTGTGGACTGTTTTACCCTCACTCTGCTTGATTTCTATCAGGATGGCATCTGCCTGATTAGTGTCTATTTGCTCTCCCCCCTCCCCCAGAGACTGACCATGACCACTTATTTACCCAAATGCTATGCTGTTCCAGAGGAGGGTCCTTCTGTTTTCCACACCTGGTTGCATCCACTCCCCTTTCCAGTACAGTCTTGAGATTCTAATGCCCCAGGGCATGAGCCCTCAGTCACCAACAAAAAAGGCTCCAGATGGCAACCATCCTCCCTCTCTTGGGTGGGGCCAGCTTAAGAGTGTTCCAAGCAAAATTAAATTAAAATTGTCCCACTATCTCTGCCATATTGCTTTTCTTTGTGAAATTTACGGTCCTGTAGTTGTCACTCAGGGGCTGTTTTTATCTGTATTTTTTTACATTTTATTTACATTTAGTACCATACAACATCATTCCTCTTTGTATGGTTGTTGGTCCCCTTGGGAGTCCACCCCTAAACGCACCCCTCACCCCCGCCTCTGGTCACTCCATCTCCTTCCTCTTTACTGTTTGCTGGTTCATGTTTAGCCCTTAAATCTCTTTATTCTGGAGCAATGTTCTGTTCCTGGGTGAGGATCAATGTTCCTGGGGTGCAGCAGACCATGCTTCTCAGATTTCTAGTCTTAGCTTGCGTCGGACAGCCCGTCTGAGCTCCGTTGGAGTTCAGCAGTGCCAGTTCCTCCTTTCTGTATGTCTCCTCCATTCTGTCGTCGGTTGAGAAGTTCCCTGGAGGGGAGAGATGTCGAGTGATGGTTGGTCTGGTTAGTCTCCTTGTTCATGGATTGCCACTTAGCTGTCAGTCTGCTGCCATATTTCTGTGGCTGTGACCTTCCTCCCTCTGTCCAGAGGGGTGTACATTGCTTCTGTTGGAGGCTTCTCTGAACTGTAATTCTGGCTCCTAGGCCCAGGTGAGAGTGAGGGTGTTGGAGTAATCCTGGTGTCATCTCTATAGTTGGTCTCTATCTTGTGCTCAGTAGTTTGCTCCAAGTTCTTTTTGGATCCTACCTGGTGGGTGGGTGTTTCCAGGGCTTTTAATCATATCCCTCTCCTCATCTATTTCTTCTGTTTCATCATTTGTGGATTTCTTGTTCTTGATGAGGACTGACTAGAATGGAAAGAAGCCAAAGGGGGTTAAGTGCCCCTCCCCCTGTGCCCAGTCAGGACTTCTCCCGCTTCCAGCATAAGCCAGAAGTCTCCTGCGAGATGCCTGCCCCCCCCCCAGCCCTGTCCCTTCCAGCTGGGATCAGAAACCATACCCACTGAGATCCTGGACTCGGAGGGTTCAGCAGGCCAGGCTGTATGTTATTTTGTTCTGTATATAGAGAAGAGAACCATGTTTTTCCTCTTCTTCCATTTTGTTAGAACTCTAATGTCCACACTTCTACCAACAAGCCCCTGCTCTATCAATCTAGAACTTTTCTATTATATACCTCAAAGTCATTAACTTGCTCCAAATCCAATTCCACATTTTTAGGTGTTTGCTACATCAGGACCCCACTTCTGGGTATCAAAATCTGTACTAGGATTCTCCAGAGATATAGAGCAAATAAGACCTATATATATAATTTTCTTATAAAAAATGCCTTATGTGGTTATTGAAGGTCAATAAATCTCAAGATCTGTGGGGTAGATAAGCAAATGGGAGACGTAGGGGAACTGATAGTCCAGTTGCAGTCTGTTCTTAAGGTTGACGACCAGAAATCAACTGTAAATTGCAGTCTGAAGGCCGAGACATTGAAATAGCCTGTTTTAACTTTAGTCTGAGACAGACTGAAAAAAATTGATCTCCAACTTGGAGTCCACCAGGCAAGAAGAATTCCATCTTCCTCTGCCTTTTTTTGTTCTATTAAAATTTTCATCTGATTGGATGAGGCCTACCTAAATTAAGGAGAGCATTCTGCTTTTCTCAGTCTACCAATTCAAATGCTTATTTCATCCAGAAACATCTTCACAGACACACCCAGGATGATGTTTGACCAAATCTCTGGGCACCTCATACTTAGTGAAGTTGACCCATAAACTTCACCATCATAGCAATTAGCTTGGAGCTGAAAGTCCCTTGGTAGAGGTTGGGAGGTTGTATTGAAAAATGATTCCATCACTAGCTCTTTCAACTCAGTGGTCCTCTTATTTTGAAAACTCTGTGTTCTTTCTGCCCTAAATCCTGCGTTCTTTTGAATTACTCTTTTGGCACACAGCTTTTCAGTCTTTATTCATTACAAAGAGTTATAATTTTGAGAACTTCCTCTCTTGAAGGCTAAGTTTTTGTCATTTTCAGAATGTCATTGATGTGTTTTTCACAACCCAACACAATTTTACAGATAGAATAAAAACTCACGAGAAAAGAACCCATCAGTGGCATAGAAAGTTGAGCATTGTAGGCTTTTAGGGATCCTGGCTGTGGGATTTATTGACCTCTATGGAGAGAGAAGGCAAAGCATGTTTTTTAAAGAAACAGAGCTTTTATTGCTGATGAAGTTATAATAAGTGTTCATCGTACACAATGAACTTAACTCTTGGTAGAATGATTAAGATAATAGATTCCTTTCCCTCTGGCTCAAAAATAAAAATGTTCTCATTATTAATATAAATGTTGAGATGAAAGATTTGCTCATATCTTAAAAGGTAATAATAGGTGGCTTTAGCTGGCACAAATACAACAAAATAGGCAATAATGCCACTGGTAGATGTCGCTGAAGGACAGGGGCAAATTCTCATGAGCCACATATAAAGGTAAATAGCAAACATAACAAAGGGACATCAAGAGTCACGGGATGATGTGGAAGGTGCTAGATCATGTGAACACACTTTCTCAAATATATCTGGACTCGTTCTCTTCTCCCTATCTTCACGGCTGCCCCTGTATCCAGTTGCAGTGGTGGATTATCTCCCTGATAAAGTGAAAGTAATTCACAGAACTGTCCAGTAGGATTTTAATGCAAACTATAAATCCAAGCCATATATGTGATATTATATTTTCTAGTAGCCACACTGAAAAGTTTAGAAAAATGAAATGAATTTTAATGTATTTCATTTGCCCTAGTATATCCAAAAGAATAGCATTTTAATATGAGTCAATACCAAAAGTTGTTGAGACAATGGGCACTTTCCCCCAGAAGTCTTTGAACTCCTGTGTGTATTTCACATGTGTCATATATCACAGTGCAGAGGAGCCACATTTGCTGAGCTGTGATTCCAGCTCCTTTACTAGACAGGGCAGCACAGGGGGCCCTGGCCACTGCCCACCTGCGGTATCCCCCAGACTCTCCACCCTCAAACTCACTGGTTTGATTTCCAATCTGAAATTGTTAAGTTCTCCCCTTTTCACATGGGGCTGCTGGGAGTGGCACATCACCTCTCTGCAGTAACATTGAAATGGTCTCTTCTTGCTCTGTTCTCCCATAGCAGTTTATACAAATTTTAATTATACATGTATTTGCATATTTTTCATCTGCACAACAGTGTCTGCTCCACGAGGCCAGAGATTGTGTCCATTTAGTTCATTATTACTGATTACATCTTGCCTGCACGGCCACGGTGCTTGCAGAAAGAATGAACCAGTTTCTAAGGTATGGATCCTTTGAAAAATCCTAGATTTTTCAAATTGCAACTTGTAGTCAGTCTACTAGAAAGCAAGTTATTGATTTGTGGGTTAAATGCAACATAATAAACAGTGTGTGTGTATGTGAGGGTTGTAACGCATCATGTTTTTATCACTGATTATGTTCAGAAATTAGTACAAACACTCATGCAGGAAAAGGGTACAGTGCCTCATGAAAAATTGCTCATTATCACTAGCAATAAGGGAAATGCAAATCTAAACCACAATGAGATACCACCTTACACCAGTAAGAATGGTCCGCATTCAAAGAACAGGCAACAACAAGTGCTGGCGAGGATGTGGAGAGAAAGGAACACTCTTACACTGCTGGTGGGAGTGTAAACTGATCCAACCTCTATGGAAAGCTGTGTGGAGGACCCTCAAATTAATGAAAATGGATCTACCATTTGACCCAGCAATTGCTCTCTTGGGAATCTACCCAAAAGAGACCTCATTGTGGGTACAAAGGGACACCTGTGCCCAGATGTTTACTGCAGCACTATTTATAATTGCAAGGACATGGAAGCAACCCAAGTGGTCCCAAACAGATGACTGGTTGAAAAAAATGTGGTATTTATACACAATGGAATACTACTCATCAATTAAGAATGACAAATTAGACGACTTCTTGACAACATGGATGTACTTAGAAGGAATCATACTAGCAGAAACAAGTCAAAAAGAGAAAGACAGAAGTCAAATTGTCTCATTAATATATGGGACATAATGAAGAAAAAAAAAGTAAATAAAAGCCATGAGGAAAAGACAAAACAGGCTGAGCACCAAACTGAAGCCCACAACAATGGACAGAAGGGAAAGGTGGGGGGGGGGGAGGGCAAATCCCTGGGATTGCAAAGATGTGAAATTTACATATATAAAAAAAAAAAGAGTACAGTGCCTTAGACAAACTCCGAGTCCCTAGCTCTGAGGGGTCAGAGTTGGGCATTTCTGCCTTATTCTTAAACTGGTCAAACTTAGTGGAGAAGCTAGGCTAAAGGGTGCTGAGCTTCTTCAGGGGCCATTCAGCAAGAGAAAGGAGAGGACCACGGTCCTCAAGTGCTGGCAATCCCTGCAACTGAGCATGGTAGAGTCAGCCACAGGCCTCATCAGCCCCTCAGGCATGCTCACATCAGAATGGGACCCTGCTGCCTGTCTTAGCCTGGCCGCCTGAGCATTACAAATGTGGTGATCCCTGACTGAGGGAAGAAGCTGCTGAAACAAGGACTTGGGGTCATACCAGCAAGGCAGGAGACCCCTTACTTTACCAAACCAGGCCAGACCAGCAGCTGGGGTGGCTGGGGTGGAGCCCTGGGTCATAGTTCTGAAGCTAGGGGTCAACTAAGAAAAAAGCAGGGACTGAAAACCAGCAACAGCCTGATGTTCTATTGTCAGCTGCATGTGTGTAGGCCTGATGGAAATCTGTCTTCTCAGTGAGATTCCTGTTGGACTCTGGCAGGGAGAAGACAGACAGAAACAAGATGGAAGGTGGCCCTTGATGACAGAGGCAGCGAATGCAGTGATGTCACCACAGCCAAAGAATGCCAGACTCCCCCTGAAGCTGGTGGAGGCAAGGAGAAAGCCTTCTGAGAGAAGGAGCATAGCCATGATGGCACTTTGATTTAAGACCACAAGCTGCCACTGCATTGAGAAGAAAATGTCTGTGTTCTAAGTCACCCAATTGTGGCTTGGCCTAGCGGACTACTAAGCTACCACAGAACTCAACCTCTTTGAGGGCTGGGATGAACTTCCCTAAATGTCAGGCTGCTGCTTCCAAATCCAAACCCAGCATTCACACGAGGCATGTCCATGCAGAGCTCAGTGTGTCTCCATGCTGCAAGATGGTCCAGAAAATTCCTTGCTGTCTTCTCCCTTGGGGAGGGGACTCACAGGGTAGGAAACTGTCCAAATATAAGACTCTGAGTGCCAACAACAAAAAGTCAGTGTCCACTACATCTACTAGACAGTCAGACCTGCTATGATTTAGACCCAAGCTGAACAAAATTTTTAGCTAACAAGTTTAATGAAAAGGCATTATACAAATATGAGGAGCATTTGGTCACCTCATCACAATCCTAGCTGTGAATGCATGTAAGGGAAGAGAGTCCCTACCTGCATTTCCACCACCATTGTGTTTTATCTATTTACTGGATACAGAGCTAGCCTGCTCTCAGGGGACCCCATGCCTAACAAGGTCACTTAGCCTTGCAAATTGGGCGAATACTCTGAGGATACAGTTTTGTGGATCTGTGTTAGTTGTGAGCTAGCGGGCAAAGAACAGATAACAAGTTAGATTTTCTTTACTTCAGAGCCAAGGTAGGTAATCCAGAGCTAATTTGGCACTCCAAATTGAAGAGTTCCATTTTCTATTTCATTGTTTTTCCAGTGATTTCTACCCCTTTGAAGGTACTTTTAAGGTACTCCAGTAAATGTGGAGAGAGGCTGTGTGGTATTCAGAATCCTCCCACAAGGTGAGCAAGAATCCAGTTCTCAAGGAGACTATTTAGATTTATTTCATAATATTTTGAAAGTCTTACTTTTCTTTTTTCAGTTCCAAAAACTCTCCTGTACCATCCAAAACTTTTTTTTGTTTAATGCAATGATACTTCTGCCTGAGACAAAAAAAGAGGATTTTTTGGTAAGAAAGGGAATTGTATATCCATCGTAGAAAACAGTGTAGAGATATTCAATAAATAAAAAATAGAAATTTCATGATCCAGTTATCTTATTTCTGGGTATTTACCTGAAGATTTTAAGGAGTCTAATTTAGAGAGTTACATGCATCCCCATATTCAATGCAGTACTATTTATAATAACCAGTATTTGGAAACAACCTAAGTGCTCATCAACAGATGGTTAAATAAGATGTGCTATATATAGATAATGAAATACTACTCAGCTATAAAAAAGATTAAATCCTGCTATTTGCAACAGCATAGATGGACTTAGAGTGTATTATGCTCAGTAAAATATGTCAGAAAGACAAATATGCTATCATTTCATTTACATGTAGTATATAGGAAAGCAAAAGAAAAGCAAACAAAAAACAAAAGCAAAACAAACAAATTAGTTAAACAAAAATAAACCTTTTGATTATAAGGCCAAATGAGTGGTTACCAGAAGGGAAAGTTGTGGTGGTGTAGGGATGGGGGGGAAGGAACGGGTAAAGAGCTCAATCATATGAAGGTAGAATTAGACTTTTAGTGGTGAACTTAATGTAATACAGATGTATTAATGTAATGTACAGATGTTGATTTATATTGATGCTTTCCTGAAGTCCACATAATGTTATTGACCAATGCTATTTCAATAAAAAATTAAAATCAATGCACAAACACACCAAGTAGATATGGAAAAATTTCTTAATCACAAAATGTGAGCAAGGTAGATTTCCCAAAGGTTCAAAGGTGTCTTGATAGAAAAGATACTGGGCAGTTGTAAGGAATGGCGCTGAGTCAAGGGCATCCTTGCAGACCAGAGCTCATGAGGTTCAAGTCTCCACAGCCTTCAGGAACACTGAGGTTTCCTTTCTAGCATGAGGCAAGGGGGAGTGAGGTCATCATACAGCCATCAAAATCTGAATCCAAATCTTTATTTCAGGCCACCTCTCTTTCGAGGGCGAGACTCTGACTGATTGTATCTGTCTCTCTAGCACCTGAGTCAGTCTTCTCTCTAAAGTAGCTGCCTGAGAGTTATCTCAGAAGGCAAGCAGCACATCCAGCTCCCCTTAATGAGTCCTAGGAATGGTTGTGATGAGTCTGGGAGAGGGATGACATAGAGGTGTCATAGGACTTGCTTCTCTTGCAGAAATGAGCTGTAGCAGGGTCGTGGTCAAATGACTGTTGTCACACCCAAGGGAGATATCTGCCTCTAAGGATTTTCAGAAAGATGACTGGGGAGACATCCAATGTAACTTCCATAAGATTCATGAAATCTTTAATTTGAACATCACCTTAGGTTTATTTCAACTGAGGAAGCCTGCTGCCTGGTGATTTCCCCGCCCCCTTCTTACAATCTGCAGTGCAAAATAACCCTCCGTAACATTTTTTTTTTTCAAATTTAGATTGTGGTGTAATTTTCTCTCATGAACCTCTCAAGTGTGGCTCTCTGTTTTTGGTGAGCACACAGACATGACGTGCCACTCATGTCAGTCTCACATAGCCATTAATGGTATTTCTAGGCCTCCTGCATGGCAAGCCAGGAGGTGCTTTGTGGAGGACTGTGGGTGTTGCCAGTGTTTCAGCTGGTGAAGCAGCTCTTCCTCTGGATACTTTTCAGGTTCCTGTGATTTACTCTAAGTTGTTAACACCTGCAACAAGAAGACAACCCACCCATCCCTGGCGGCCCCCTAAAGGGACAGCTACAGTTCATCACAGCATCTGCTAACCGTGCTCAAGTCACCCACCCTCCAGGGTCCATGCCTATCACCAGGTGTCCTGGAGAGGGGTCTCACTACCAGCTACCTCTTAAAACGGTCTGGGTGTCTTACCTGATCTCTTCCTCTCCTTTGTTCTCAGGAGCCTTTGTTTCTCTCACTCAGATCTGACTTCATTTGCTGCCTCCATCTTGTATGGCACGTGGGTCTGTGAATGTCCAAGGTGCCAGCAGGAGACAAAGCCCATATTTCCCCCCAGCTGAAAATTGGTGGCCCTGACAGACTCATAACAAAGCAAGTACGCCGCTTTCTGGACCTAATGCTGCTACCCTGGCCCAGATAAGACATCTGGTTAAATATATTCAGAATTGAGGACAAAAGGGAACAGGGGGCTGACGATTATGATAGATGTGAGCAAATGAACCAATTAATATTGAAATTTGACACATCTGTAATGTTATAATCTCTGATAACCATCAGAAGAATAGGAGGAAGTATATAAGCATATAATAAAATAAGTAAATAAAAATAATCCATAATTTATAATGTCATGATAAACACTCTGAGAAAAACTCATAAATACAGAGTTTGCCATACTGATAAAAACACAGTCCAGTTGTATGCTTTTTATAGAAGATGCATTTAAAATAGAAAGAAGATACAGCAAGTTTGAAAAAAAAAAAGATTTAAAAATAGAGTACTCGAACACTAACCAAGCAGAAGTAAAGATATAAAAAAGAATAAAAACCAGAAATAATTTTAAAAAGTAAACATATAAAAGAGGTTCAAAAAAGCCAAGATTGGTTCTTTGCAAAGACTAACAAAAACTCATAAACTTCTGGCAACTGTGTTAAAGCAAAACAAAAAAGTACAAAATCAATGTCAGGTGCTATAAAGGAGATTTTTCTCCCTAAAGATTCCACCATCATTAAAAGATCATAAGCAGTCATGCTGATCTAGTTGCAATCATAGATGAAATGGACCAAACCCCAGAATCACTACATGGCTTCTGCGACGATTTTCAAGCCTGAAATATAACCTGTTACTCACAATGTCACACATCTCCAAGCGCCAACCTGGGGCTTGGCCTTGGCCATCTGGGACTGATGTGCTATAGAGACGATCTACATACAACATCTAGCTGTGGGAAGAGTGTGGCCACCTCTGATGCCATCCTCAGGAGTCTGAGAGGCAGAAAGAGGGTCTGCTCTGTCCAGCAAGTCCTCACCCTGGCATCTATCACCTCTTGGATGGAAAAGAGGTTCTAAGACCATGATCCCTCCTTGTACCCCTCTCACATCAGTATCACCATTGATTGCCAGCTCCCATCTGGGGGTCCTTCCATGAGACACTCCCAGAGACAACAGCTTTTGACACCTTCACACTAGTTAATAGACACATGTGTTGTTTGCCTCCAGTTGTATTAGAACAACACCATGTCCTGTCATAGTGCCCCTCAGCTTGACTTCAGACATTTCCAAGGCTGGGCTGTTGAAGGCAGGCCCCCAGGCGATGCTGGCTGACACAGAGGCAATCACACAGCAACACATTTCTGCAGAGGGCACATACCAGTGCAGCGACCACTCGCTGTTCTGCAAAACAGCAAATGTTCCAAGAAGTCCCCTGGGTTCAGCATGGCAACAATGAGCCTCACGTTTGCTCCTGGGCCAGTCTCAAGGGCTGTCTTTGCAAAGGAGGACCAGGGGCGTTGGTGGAGGTGGGAGCTGTCACTCCACAGGACTGCCAGCTCAAGTCCCCAATTTAGCTTCAAATTGCTCTCTTCATATTGGGTGTTTTTAGAAACACAGCAGACCATGTTCTAGTAGTCACAATGAGTCTTTGGACTGCGCCTGCCCAAGGAACAGCTCTGATAGCAGACATTAGTGTTGAACAAAGGGACCTCACACTTGGGGCTATTGTGAGCTGGCAGTCATGGAGGAGTGGGTGGGTGGCCTGCACCAAGTGAACTGCAGCTGGGGAGGACTATTTCAGACTATGTATTATTTTTCTCTAAGAATGTATTGAGACTACCTTGGCTGTAGTTGGCTTCTACATCCCTGTACTTCTATTTTTGTCACGCTAAGAGTCAGGGACTTTAACTCTTTCATAGTCCATCTTTCAACACTTTCATATTCCGTCTACCAAACCTACATTTCCCCCCAACTTATGTAAAACAATAATATACGAACCCATCCTTTGTGTTGGTCATATTAAAGTATGATTTTGTGTATCTCAGTGCCTGTGAGCACCTCCCTCAGCAGTGGAGGTGACTGAGTTCAGAGACTGGTGACTGATAAAGCTTTGTGTTAAGAAGAGCCAAGTTCAGGGGCCAGGCATGGTGCCGTGTGCCTTTTATCACAGCCTATGGAGCAAGGCCAGGACTAGGAATTGTTTGAGTCCGCAGGTTTGAGACCCACCCAGGGCAACATAGCGAGACCTAGTCCCAAAAAACAGCTGGGTGTGGTGGTGCGCACCTGTAATCCCAGCTACCTGGGAAGCTGAGGCTGGGGATTGTTTGAGTCTGTGGTACCCTGAGCAACGTGAGCCTGTGGTTTCCCAGGCAAAATAGCAAGACCTGGTCTCAAAAAAAAAAAAAGAGAGAACCAAGTTCAAATCCTGCCACTGCTTCCTCACCCCTGTGGGACCCTGGATGAGGTGGGAAGCTTTGAGCTTCTTCCCAAAGCAAACCCCCACTAGAAAGCATGATTAAGCAATGCTGGTTTTATTTAAGAATTCACAAGGAGACAGACGCAAGGTCTTCACCTCATGCATACCACAGAAACAAGCTTCATTAAATTCCCATTAGATATTCTGATTTCCTCTCAAAGTTGTGCTTGGGTCTCACTCCCATGAACCCTCTCTTCCACCCAACTTTTAAGTGTCTCCTATCCCCTCTTTCATTACACACAGCAGCTCATCTTGGTCCAGCTCTTTAACCTATGTGCCGGTGGCCTTCTGAAGGGGCAACCATTCACTGGCAAAAAAAAAAGCTGCAGATGCAGATGCAGATAATAAATCTCCTAAAATAAGATTGCCCTAATTTTTGTCCCTGGTTCCAACTTAGAACCAACCAGTGAAAGCCAGATATGCACCCTAGCCAATCACAAAGGGCGCCCTGATCCAGTTGGTTCACCTGGGATTCCCCATGCCAACAGCCTCCACAGGACACACCTGGACCTTCTCTCTTCCTGTCTGGAGCTCCTCACTCCTAGACTCCTCAACTCCTAGGTCTGCCTTTCAGTTTCTCTTAAAAGACAAGTGTTGGAGGATAAGCAAGCTCAGAATAAATGACCTTTGCCTATTCTCATTTGGTAGGCACTTGTTTATTTTCATATCTCAGTATTAAATGCATTGTGACAATTCAAATCTCTATATCAGGGTCTCCTTCTCATCATAATGATAGCTCTGTATTGCACTATATGGAAAGAATGTAATGTATTTAGCCCTGATTCTACTGGTGGATATTGCTAGTAGATATTTAGTCTCCATGAAAGGTACTCGCCACCATTTTTTTTAATAGTTACAAACAGTGTGACAATAGCTTGTTATACAACTTTATTTCTCACATGTATGAGTCTGTCATAGAAGTGAGCAGGTGGACTTGGTTACAGATTTGGCTTCATTCTTTTGTTCAGTAGTACTCTCTGAGTGCCTCATAGTTTGGCAAGTTTCTCTGGGAAATGCACTTTGAGACAGAGACTTGCATCCAGGATGTAATAGAGGGATGCTGCTGGCAGCAGAACCTGTGAGGAAAAACTGGAAGACAAAGAAAAATTCTTTCAATTATCCTGAATGGAGGCAAGGTGGGTGGGCCTCTAACCTCTCCCCTTCACTGATAAACCACAGGTAGGATGTCCAGGAAGGATTCAACTGTGGACTGTCAACCTCTGAGGAAAGACCTTGGGTCTTCAAGACTTCAAGGGGCATGGGACAATAACCAACACACCTGCCAATCATCAGGTTAGGAACTCACAGTTCTCTGGGCAGACAGACACATCATCATTTAGAGACAACTAAGTGTCCTGTGGTGGGGGAAAGTGAGGGACTGAAGGGAAAGACACCAACCGTGCGGTGATGTTAAAGTGCAGTGGTAGATCTCTACCCTCTCCACACAAGGACAGGGCTCTTGCCACATTTTTAGTTCTATTCCCAGTGCCCAGTACAGAGTTTGGCAGGCACTGGGGAGACTGTCATCGTTTAGGAAGAAACATTGAATTCATCTACCAACTCTGTGCTGGCAGGTACGAGGGTAGTCTATCTCCTGGTCCAGTCTTACCATTATGTGCTCGGTGAGTATCCTGTCCCAGCACATAATACTTGATGAGTAAAGCTTTCGAGGTACACACATGTCAGATTCTGAAAACATGGCCAACTGAACAAATCCCATATGAGCGTCAACTCATAAGGGCTAACTGAAGATGGGAGTTGGAGGCTTGGGAGAAGAGGAGTGAGTGATGTATCAAAAACAACAGATACTTTCAGCAACATGCAGACTCAAAAATGACCACTGGCCTTAGCAATAGAAAAATCACTGGTGACCTCAAGAGGAGCAGTCAGAGTAGCAGACTGGCATTTCCTTGGATCCACTAAATCACTTAATCTCAAAAAGCAAAAAAGCAAATATAGAGCCACACCTTGTTGTAGTTGGAACAGTCTAACATTTTCTTGCATCTTTTGAAGAACATTAAAGCAGATCCAACTCATGAACCCATAACAAGACTCCAGGAAAAGTCTCACCTCATAATACCTCCACCTAGCCTGGCTCCCCTCACCCTACATGTTCCTAAAGTCCAGTCTCTTACCTCCAACATGAAAAATTTTTCTGATTCTCTCTTTCCCCTCCCTCCTATGTCTCAGTTATGTCCTAAAGAAGAAAATCAGGGAGTTGGAAGAGGAATAGAATTGGAGGAGGAATAGAGGACCACTTCTCTTTAATGGGGCAGACATGAGAAGGGGAATGTGATCAATCACCTCACCTCTTACACAGGCATGGAGTCTCATGGTGAGTTGAAAGCATTCGTTTCTATCTCCTTAGATGTGGGATTTGAGACAGTAAATACATGGAACAGTACCAACTGGGTCCCCTCCTTCACCTGAATTTCCATTCGGCTCATCAGATGCCATGAGCACCCACCTCTTTGTGAGAACTGAATGCCCGGCTAGAAGCTGCCCTGTGTTCATGGTCTTATTTTCATTGAAGTGTAAATTCTGTGCCTCCAGTAGTTGAGGGTCATAGCCTCTGCTGCAGAAGCTCTGAATTCCAGCACCTTCCACTAGTGTAGCCTGAGTCAATTGTTACTGACACGAAAGTGCTAGAGTTTGAGTTATTTACACTTTGAGACACATTTGGAACAGATTCAAGGTTATTTCCAGGATGATGGTCATCATTGCTTGCAGCATGTTTTCTTGGGTGAAAATGAAACAGGGACAGTAACAGTCTTGCAGATCAGGGGGCTGGGGCACGTGGGCCCAGAAGCACTAGCCACCTGAATGCTAGGACAGTGCTCGATTTCTCTTCTTCCTCAAGACAAATTCTCACGTGGCTTCTCTGTGCAGACAGTGCTGCACCTCAGTCAACCAAGAAAGAAAAATCATGGTCACCGTGGTTTTAGAACAACCCAACCCCTGTGCATCACTCTTGTGTGCTTGGCATTTTAGGGTAACACAGTGTGCCAAGTGACAGATTTACACTTCTGCCCATACCAGTTCTAAACCCACACTTTCAACTGTATTTCTGCCAAAGATGCTTTGGAAAATAAAGCTGCATATCCTCTCTGAGGGATGACTAGTTTTGCTTGGCAGTCGGCTAGCCTGCCAAGCCTCTGTTTCCTCCTGAGCTGTGTGTGCCTTGCAGGTCTGTCTAACCAAGCAGGCCAAGCTACTGAGCTGTGCCCGTATGTCTGTCCCAATACTAGACATCTTTGTCTTGCATGAGCCATCTGACTATCAGAGGCTGGAGGCACCAGGACCCACACTGTGTGGTTCTCAGAAAGTTGGGGCTTCTGATTCAAGTTTGGGTGATGGGGCATGGGGACTCCTGGTCAGTTCTGAAGTGTGAGAGGATTTCCAGAAGGTGTTTGTGGGTTGATGCTAAGGGACTGTTTTTATATTTGCATACCACATAGTACATGCAAGTAGATAAGGGGATTGGGAGTAAATTTTCTCTCTCTTCTTGGGGAGATCTGCTAGGGGAAGGTGAAGCCTTCCACATCCATCCAGAATTCAGCATAGATGCTAGGTTCTAGGGCCTGTGGGCCAGCTACTGCCTGCAACAGACAAGCTGGCATTGCTGGGAAGAACAGTAAAAGGAGTTTGTTCCTGAAAAAGGTCTGATGAGGGCCACCTGGGGAAGAGGACACTGGGAGCCTCTCTTTTGGGGACAGATTTGCAGAAGAAGCATGCTCAAGGGGGGCTTGGAGATGAGAAGGTGCCCTTTTCCGTGAACTCTGGCACTGACCTCGCAAATATTGGGGAAACCAGATTCCAACATGTTTGGAATGAAGCTAAGTGCAGGGGACCAATATTTTTGTCACATCTGCAAGGAAACAGCTATATCTGGTGATACCTAAAAATGTACTGGGTTGGAGACTTACCCCATGGTTATGAGCACAGGTTTTGGAGACCAGCAGATCTGGGTACAAGTCATAATGCTACCATCTTATTGTATAGTCAATATATTGGACATAAACTCTTTTCCCAAGGCACTTGGGACTTCAATAATGGAAATGCTAGCTGTGAGTCCTTTAGCAGGTTAAGTAATTTCTTAGTGCCCTGTCTAAACATTGGAATTAACCGAGGAGGTGATATGTGATGGCCACATCAGAAGATTGCATCAGGATCAAAAGAGATAATGCATTTAAATAATTTTCATACTACTCAGTAGAAAAACCCTGTTTTGACATGCTCTGTCTTTCTTATTCAATACCCTATTAATCTTCAGGAAAAAAATCTTTTTCTTATAACCTTAAGATAGTAATTAGGTCACCAAATGGCCTCTTTTTCTTCAGGAAAAATCACCCTAATTCATTTTATCTTTCTTCAATGAGTCCATTTCCTTAGACCTTTAACCATCTTAAAAGAGAATTTATACCAGCTTGTCTGCTACCACTTTCAAGGAGGGTGTCCCCAAATGGGAACAATGGATAATAGAGTTGGGTGGTGCGGAGGTGAGGCAAAGGCAGTTCTAGGTCTTCCTTGTTCCAAGTTTGCTTGCAGCTTTGGCCTAATGAGCCTCTCCTCTCTCTGTTCCAGGTTGAAAGGGGGCCACCAATAGCTACTGCCCCTGGCATATGACCTGCAAGGCTAGTCACTCAGTCAGTAGAGTCATGGCAATGTTCTTGTCTTCCTTTGTCTCTAAAAATGTAGAGTATGGATTCGAACACAAATGCATCTAACATACGATCCAAAGTCTACTGAGAACACTTGGACGTATTGCTGCTTAGATTGTACATTAGTATCTGAAGGACAGATTGGAATTTTGATACAAGAGTTCCTCTTCTGTGATTTTTTTAGAGAAAAAAATCAGAGATGTGAGCAGATGTATGGCGTTATTCCTTGAAGGATGTTTCTAACAATAAAATTAGAAGTTTTTTTTTTTTTGATAGTCAAGAAAAAGAAAAGAAATAGAACTGGTTAAGTAAGCAACAGTATTTCCACTCGATGTAATTCTGTGGTGGCATTAAAGAGTATGTGGTTAAAGGCTATGCCACACCTATAAAAATGTGTTCATTGCCTATGAAGAGACAAAATAGCATGTTTAAAAAAATCATGTTGTAAAACAGAGTGTAGGTAAAGCACTTAGCACTCTGGGTCTGTGTTAGCTATCATCATTTTTAACAATATGATCTGAGGTTTTAGATAAGCTTTCATAAGTAATGGAAGAAAATACATTATAACTTCAAGTGGTTATCAGTGGGTTTAAGAATTATAAGCCTATGTGTCTTCCTTTCTTTTTTCTTTTTTTTTAATTTCTCAGACTGTCTGAATGAACTAATACTTTTACTTTAGTGTCATAAAAGAGTATTTCTGGAGTCTGCCCATTTCCTCATTTCTATCAGACAAATAGTCCTGCTGGGAAGTAGGAAACACACTAGCCTCACTCTACTTCCTTGAGCTATGGTTTTAGATAGCACTCCCTCCACTCACTAGGCTAGCTTTTGGGAAATGATACAAGCAAATGCTGACATTCTGAAGGATTTTGATTCACAACAGTGAGAATGGCCCCCCTTTTGAGCTAATGCTCCACACTGTTACAGATCCACGACTGCATCTGTAGCATCTTACAGATCAGGCTTCAAGAATCAAATCCTTACCTGAGCCGATACAGAAAGTGAAAGTCCTAGGATTTGGACAGATCCCCAAATGCAGTCGCTGACCAGCTGCACAGTGCAGGACGAATGGCCTTGCCGGTGTCTGGCAACCACCTGAAGGATATAACTTCTATTCTGGATGGTCTAAAATGGAAAGCATGGGATAGAGCTGTGGCCTGGTTGCAAGAAGAGGGCCTGAGATGCTGCTGCACCAAACAGACCTGGAGTTGGGTCCAGCCAGGCTTCAACATCTGCACCAGGAAGGAGATAGTGAACTGGGAGGGTAGCCCTACGGGGAGTCTTTGCTACACAGGCAGAGGGTCACATTGCTGGTCTTTGGTAAGGAGACCTTACATATACAACAGCCAGATTGTGGAAACAGGATGCTGTGAGGGCTGAGGTGGATTTCTGGGTCTGTGTGTTTGGCCTCTTTCCACGGCTCTGTAACGTGTTCTCAGTGCCAGGGGCTGATCATGGAGACTTATTCTCAATAGACCCCGTGTCCCCAAATCCCATTGCTCTAAGAGAGTTTTTAGCATGATGATTCACTAATTCCAACCTGGTACTCAGGGTGTTAGCTGTCAATCCTAAATCAGAAAACAGAAAGGATGCCCATAGCTCTGATTGGAGGATTGAGCTCCCAGGGACAAGATTGGCTTTGGGAAAAGGCCTCACTCCTGGGTCTCTGGTTGACAGAGGAGTAAAGGGGATCAAGCCCATGGTCACTGCAACCTTCATTTGCATAAACCTTGTTGATAATTCTACCTTAAACTTGTGCAAAATATTTGAAAGCAGAGATAAGGAGATCTCTATACTGTTTCGTTGGTGGAGATGGTTGAAGTTTTCTCTGAGGGAGCCGGGCCCCAGTGAACACCACAGAACTACCTGCCAGGAAACAGGAAGGTGAGCAGGCCTTGGCATAAGTACTTTTGAATTTCCAGGTCAGAGAGGAACATGAAGGACAGGTGGCAGAGAGAGCCTCTTCCTAGATCATGCCTTTGTGTCTTCTGAATCTATAGAAAGGACAGATACAGAACCCAGACTCAGGAGAGAGGGAACCTGCTCAGTTTCCTTCCCCATCCTTTGAGGTTTCCTATCTGTAGGAGGAAGGAGGTATGGAACAACCTCTCCAAAATCTAACCCTCAAATTTCAGGTCTTGGGAAAAATTGGTGATGTGTGATGAGGCAGCATGCTGGTCCACATAATTATTTCAAAGCAAGTCCCCACCCAGCCTCTGCCTCCTTTCATCTGTCTCAGTGCTGCCTAGAGGCAGTGGAGCTGGCTGGGGACCACCACTGTAGCTCCAGGGCCAGAATTACCCTATGCGTGGACATGTCACTGCAGACAGAGGGACGCAGGGCAGTGAATTCCATAACCCACGAGAGTCTGGGTTACCTGGATTTGGTGGTTCTCCACACCTGCTCTCCCCAGGTGCACTCCTGCTGAAACCCCAGCCTCACAAGCATAGGCCACAGTGGCAGAGAGAGGACAGAGGGCAGCTTACCCTGATCCTAGAACCACAGGCAGCCAGAGGCAGCCTTCCAGGGAAGAAAAAAGGTATAATGCACACCTGCCTTAGAAAGAGTCCTAACACAAGCTAAACTGTCAAGGGTGAAATCAGAATTCATTTGGGGGGAATATATGTAAATTTTACTTGCTGCTTTATCTGTGAACCAATCTATCTAATCATTGCTTCAGAGGTTACATAAATTGTCTAAATTTGTGTGGTTTAAGAAAAGTTTACAAGGCCTCTGTAGGATATAATTAAGTAGTATTTGGAAGATTTTTAAGGTTTTGTTTTTCTGAAACCTAAATTGCCAGAGTCAACCTCTGTATTCTGGAAATAGGTAAATGCCTGTTTCTAAAAGTATATTTAGAGAAATGGAAACAATCAACAAATACAACTACACATTAAGAAATACAGCATCTTCTTATGAAGCAAAATTTATTTGTCATAATACCACATATAAAATGACACACCTCATAGACAACTGTCTGGTTTTTAATACAGTAAGAGCTAGAAAACTGAAAACTCTACAGGTTCAATTCAGCAACAGAGCTGCAGCATAGTGCAGTTGTGATCTTAGACAAAGAATTACTTGTGCCATTTAAAAATTAAAATAAAGTGCATTAACCATCACACGGATCACAAGAAGCTGATTTTAATCAACAGCTGATACCTTGAGGACATTGAGAAAGAATTTAGTATACTTTCAGCATTTGACATCTTAAGGACTAGGGTTCAATGTGTCACAATAAGAGCCAGTGTGAAAATTAATTACAGAACCTTCACAGAAGCAATCAGTAGTTTGCAGGAGGGCAGCCGGCTCAGAGCTCATGCACAGCCAGACCACGAGGTGAGGCTGTTTGCTTTCACCAGAGGCGGTGGCTCCTACTGTGTGACTCTGAAATCATCTGCTGGGATTGAAGAGAATTAAATTTGCTGGGGAAAGCAATGTCTGAATATTATGTGGAAAGCAGACTACTCTGAATGGTCTTGCAGTTTCCTTCCATCATTCAAGAATCAATGAGTGGGGGGAGAGATATGTCAGCAGTTATACAATTTCAAAGAGAAAAGTATTTTACTAGGATCAAGAAAATGTATTCCTCATTTTGGGTAATCTGGCAAGGGTATCTGACTGTGGCTGAGCATGAGGTGATCGGGCTGTCACCCTCTGTCACCTACTTCGGTGTCTTCTGTCCCCAGGGAAGATAGACACCCAATCACCTCACTTTTAGTCAGGTCCTCGCTGTCTGGTTCTAGCTCACTCACCTGTCCTGGGACACAGATATTTCATGACCAAAGGCACCATTTTTAACTTAGACATATGAAGAATCACCAGATTGTGACTTTTAAAACCAAAGTTGACAATTCTAAAATCCATTTTCATATTCTCCTTCTTTTTTCCTTCTTTTTAGGGTAGGACAAGAGAAATAATTCATATATAATGAATTATATATATATATACATATTTATATCGTATTCTTTGAACTTTTTTAGGATCAGCACAATACAATTTATTTTTCTAAACTACTTATTAGGATATGATTAAGATACAAAGGCTGTATATAATTAACATGTAAAACTTGACAAGTTTGGATATAAATATACAATCTATGAAACCATCACCATAAACTGTGCCATACATCTCTTCATTACCTCCAAAAGTTCCCGTTCACATTCTTATTTTGTTATTGTCATGACTATGACACTAACATACAGTTCACCTGTTTAGCAATTTTTCAGGTTCATTATACAGTATCATTATCTAATTAACTGTACCTATCATTAACTGTACCTATGCGGTACAGTAGATCTCCTAGAAATACTCATCTGGTATGGCTGAAACTTTATACTCCTTGACTAATTAGCAAAGAGTAAATGAGATACAAATGAAATATAGGAGGGGGGAAAAGAAAGCATATTATTTAAAAAGAACCGTTGTGAATCTTGTACAATAAAATTCTTGTCCAAAGAGGTATCTAGTCAATCTTCAAGTTTCATCAATTTAAAATCTCTATACAATTGACTTTTTAAAAAAGTTGTACTGCAATTTAAAGCTTGTGGAATAGTAAGGAGGACTAGAGGCAGAAATTTGATTTCTAAAAATGTTTTTCCTAGTTGTCACTACATCTCCATTTAGATGGTGCTGCCCCTCTGTCCTCCCCGCCCCCACAGAACATTTCCACCCCTACAGGAAGTTCCTTTAGAGAGACAACTCTGCTCTAAAATTTGTCTAAGTGCCCCAAATAGAAAAGATAGCTGATACAGTTTGAAAATTAACTGTTGATAGAGCTTTTAAAATAAGTGAACATTAAATATGATGTCTATATTAAACACCGACTAAAATTATATCTAAATAGGTAATATTGATATGAATTGCTGACATTAAAAAATAAATCACTTATTATTGAATCATATGCTTTTAAAAGTATATAAAACACATTTGGAAAAGCTGAATGCATTCTTCAGTGCTTGTTTTGCCCTATTCCTTCTGCTGTATTTCATATCTCTTGCAGAAAAAGCAAGCTTGATTTGGTATATCCTCAACAGTTTCTAATTGCCAAAACCTAAACAGAATAGATTACATGTGTGCACCAATCCCTGTACATAAACACTACATACATACACACACACACCACTGAAATAAGTATACTTTCATTAGACTTTTTTTGCAGTAAGGATTATTCTTCTTCTTAGGTCTCAAATTCTCTGGGAAAAGAGGTTGCTATACTAAAATGGCCTGTCAAAATGTATCATTTTCAGTGAAATCAGTTATCAAATATGATATATAGATGATCTTCTTAAAAGGTCTGTAAATTTGGCTGAAAAATAACAAGCCTATGCTTTTCTCCCTAAATAGAAGAAAGCAATTTTCTTGTTTTAAAGGACAATTCCCTTTGTTGGTTAGTTTATTCTTAGAGTATTTTCATGTCACCTATAATTCTACAATTTAAATATCTTCTAGAATTCCCTGGAAAAATTATTGATAAGGAAGTACAGTGGAGTTGGTGATAGCCTATGGATGACTAGTGGTGGATGCTATGGTGGTGATACCTAATTCAGGGGGCATTCTAATGTTAACCCAATGAAAAACTTACATAAATTTAAACTTAGAAAATAAAAAAATATTACTGAGGCTCAAGAAATCCTCTTGCTTTTAAAGAACCAAGGCACCATGGGTCCAGCAGAGCCCTAGAATGGAAGTGGGGTGAGGGTGGAGCCATCCTCAGTTCAGACATTCACTGCAGTTCATCTGAGTTGTATTCAGGTGTTCAAACAGGACACATAACCTCATCTAGTGCATGGCAGAACATAATGTGAGATGTTGTACCCAAGAAATGTTAGGATACCTTGTCTTTTGGCACTGCCCTCCATATCAAGGTTGGACACCAAAGTTAATTCTTGAGAAAGAAGGGAGGAAGAGGGTGTTTGTGCAGCTGAACCTAACAGCTGGAAGAGTGTTATTTGGCTTTTTAGTCCTAAATTTCCATACCTTTAAGTGGAGAGAATGTAAGTACCTATGTGTCACTGGATCAATGAAAAGAATAAGAGTCATTTTTATACAGTGTGTGGTACAGAGCCTGGAACTGCCCTCACCCATAAAACTTGCCAGTCTTAATGATAGTTGCATCATTATTTTTTTCATATGTCTGTCACCCACATTTGTGGGATTTCCCTGTCCCTTCTCAAAAAGGCCTCCAAACACATTTGTAACTTCTCACACCAACTACACACTTTCTGGCAGGACAGAAGCACATCCTGGACCTTGGCATAACCTTATTTATAACGTATTGCCTGTGAGTGTCAAAGACTCAAGTGACTAGGGCACTTGTCAAATTCTGTACTATTATTTAGGGCTTAATGTAAACACCACACAATTGGTATTGAAAATGCAATGACTTCTGAAAGGCAGTGTTGCTTATTAAGCCAGTAAATTTTAGAGCATTTTGGTCCAGAAGTGATGAAACCCACAGTATGTACAGCACAAGGATTAGGAGACAGAAGGAAGCACAATTTTGCTCTCAAGTTGCATGTAGAGACAACCCCTTGTAAAAATAGGCTACAATAGGTGCTTTTGAATACTTCCTCTGAGGAGATGAAGAAGGAGCCCTTAGAATGGTACCTAGAACAGAGTTCTCGCAGGCTTCAGCCCTTCCAGCAATAATCATTGTTCAAATTATATTTCTAACAGTCAATAGAGAGAGCAAATTTTTTCATTTGAAAAGGGAACATTTAGACAAAGATTTTCAGATTTCAAGCTTCCTTGAAATGAAAATCTGCCTCAGGATGAAGTTCTGGAGGAGGACTCATTATCCTGGGTTCATATTCTGGGTCTACTCTGCTTCCAAGTCATCGACCTTAGAAAGTCAGCCTGGGCAGAAGCGAGTTGCTTACAGAGTTCTTTCCAGCGTGACTGGCCTCTAAACACCCAAGACATCAATATCCTTGTAAAATGCTTTCTAAAACCTGTGCTATATTTTGTTCGAAATGTCAGCATGAAATTTAGCTGACTTTTAAATGAATAAATATTTCTAAGGAATTTTTTCTATGTGAAAGATACCTTCTACACAAATGCAAACTTGATCACTAAGTTCTTTATTTGAACCCACACTTTGGTGTTGGATTCTAATAAACATGAAACTTACATTTATAAATTTTACAAAGTACCTAAATGGGGCTTTGATGAAGATGCTGAAGTTCATTTTAAAGCAATTTTCAAAAATTCTAAACATAATTGGAAATGTGAACTTTTAGTAATACAGCTGAAGTTCAAATGAATTTTTAGGCAGAAAATAACTTTAGGAACCAGTAGACAATTGGTCCTTAAATTAAATGTTAATTAAAAAATTAGGTCTTTAGCTCCAAATCAATTCCCCATCACTCCTCTGAATCTACCTTGCTTGCTCCTGCCAGAAAACAGTTTTTGCCCTCTTTACACTGATCTGAATCCAGTTTCCCTTTGAGATCTATGAGCATCTGCTTTCCCCAGGGAAGTTCAAGAGAGTAGATAGGAGTCTATACTCCAGAAACACTAGTCAGGCAACTGAGCGCTCCTGGGGTGTCTGTGCTGCTCCTGTGACATGGAGCCCAGGTTGCCTTCAATTATCTGACCTTCTCATGCCCAGGTCAGCTTTTAGTATTTGGGCATTTCCCAGCAGGCTTTGCTTGTCTCTAAGTCTTCTCAGTGCCTAGCACAGTGGCCTACACAAAGGCTGTGTGATTTCAGGCACATCACTTAACCTTTCTGTGCATTATTTTCCTTCTTTTTCTTAGAGAACATCACCAATAAGTACCTCAGCCGGGCACGGTGGCTCGTGCTTGTAAGCTTCAGCCTATGAAGCAGCCGGGGCTAGGGATCGCGGTTTGAGTCCCGCCTGGGGCCCGTAAGGAGACCTAGTTCCAAAAAATAGCTGGGCGTGGTGGCGCGCGCCTATAATCCCAGCTACCTGGGAAGCTGAGGCTGGGGATTGCTTGAGTCTGTGGTACCCCCGGGCAACGAGAGCCTGCGGTTCCACGGGCAAAAATAGCGAGACCTAGTCTCAACAAACAAACAAACAAAAAAAAACAATAAGTACCTCAAAGCACTGATGAAAAAATTACAAGAGTAAATGCATTCAAGTCTCTATTTTGGTGCCAAGATCTCTAAACAATGGAGGTTGTATTAGCAATAATATTAATAAAATGCTATCTTTTTTTGAAAATCACATCCAACAAGGTGTATATTAAACCCTTCACATGTTATGTCTCATCCAGTAGGGTGAGATAAATCTTTGTATCATGCTCATTTTATAGAGGCAGGACACTGAGATTCAGAGAAATTAAATAATGTGCCCAGAACCCAACAATAGAAAGAGAGGGTACATAGAGCTAACAGCCTGTGTCAGAGCTGCTGTTCCTAAGCACTTTATGAAGACTATGTGACTCCAGGCGGAAGTCTTTACTTCTTATAATTACATACCCATTTTCATTCCAGTGCAATGACATTTTTTGTTAATGTTGTGCTAATTCAAGCCATGTCAGTCTGTCAGTTCTGCAGGCAGAGGCAGGTACCCTGAAATTATTAGGTTTTCTTTTGTGAACCTCTTCAATCTTGTGGATCCTCTCCTCGAGCAGCTCAGTGAGTCCGCTTATAACTAGAGGAAAAACAAAGTCAGAAAAGTGGAAGAAACTATCTTCACACAAAGAGTAAGGCTGGGTAGCGTGCAATAAGCTTCAAAATATACTATATAGGAAGGACTCTCAGGATTTGTCAACTATTGAAGGACAAAAATACACCTTGTGCAAAGTAAAGAGAACAACCTGAAACAGCCACCCCAAAAGCCAGCCAGCTCTAATTTTCACTCTGTGATGGGTTTGTTCACATTCTGTTTATTAGGTGCGAGATGGAAGAGGAAGCCCTTCTCCCTGTGAGATGAAAACATTTGTGGAAAGAAAGGTCCTTTGCTGAATTTGCTGTTTCTTACATTGCATCTGAACTTACAAAAAAGAGTATTTAATATTAAATTAAATATTTCTTGCATATTTAAAATAAGGTATGTACTCATAAATTTAAACATTCCTAAAAGAGTGACCAAATCAAGTAAGTGATTAACAAAAATACCAATCAAAAATACTATAACGTACATGGCAAAGAGAAAATTAGAGTAGTAAGAAATATTGAAATTTTTGATTTTTGATTGAAAACACTGACAGGTTTGGAAATTTAGTTTTAATTTATGATTTGGATTCACTGCATTTAACGTAAGTTGACTAGTGAAAAAATGTAAATCCAAGTCTTTCAGAGAAGTGTACTGAAATGCTATTTTACTTTTTAAATATTCTACTTGCAATAATCCATTTAAATAGCCAATAAATAAACCAGGGAAATCTGTCCAGAGTGAGTATTTTCATTTCTGCTCTATTTTCAATGGAAAGTTTGTTCACTGGTGACTGATACTCTTTGAAATTTTGTTAAAACATTCCTAGATTTCTTCAGTAAATATTTTATACTATACAAATACTTAAATTATGTATTAAAATCCACCTCAACTACATACTTTTGCATAGATCTATTAGATAAAAAATTGTTCTTACCTTCTTGGGTCAAAGGAAGCACAGTGGGTATAATGGCCTTTGTAAATATTTTTGATGCTGAAAACTAACAGGATTACAGATAAATATCAAAATGAAAGTGGGATTTTTTAATGTCTCTGATGTGTCTGGCTAAAAATTATGTTTTCAGATGATAGCAATTGGATTTTACAAAGAGAGAACCATAATTGGCAGCTCAGTTATAACAAGCACACCCAGGCCCCAACCACAAAATGCACATGTCAAGAGGGCAAAGTGTCCTTGAAGAACATGGAGAGAAAGTTTCTGCTACTAGGTAAACTTACAGCTATACAGAAAGACATTGAATAGTACAAAGTTTCTGAAAGAACTACGTTAAGATAATGATCATGAGGATTTAAAAGTGAGAACATTGAAAATATGTTTACAGCTGTTTCGATACTGAGAAATTCTAGGAAAATCTAGGAAAAGTTCAAAGTTCATACCCATTGAACACAGACTAGTTATCTATTAACTTCTGAGTAAAAAATAAGCACTTAAATACATATTTAAAATGTAATATGTATATATATATATACATGTGTGTACATATATAAAGTGTTTATTCTTGTCAGAGATTAATAGGTTTTATATATATATAAAATATAAAGGATGCTGAAGGTAAGACAAATATCTTGCCACTCAAAGCATTATCTAGAACATTAACATCAACTGGGAGCTGGCTAGAGACTCAACAGTGCCTTAGACCTATTGATACAGACTCTGAAACTTCAATATGTTTCTTAAGTCATTTGCATGTCCTTTAGATATTTTAGGTTTTAGGATCACTAGTTAAAATTACCAGGTTTTTTTCTGCACTGTTTGCTAGAGGACAATAGATGTATCTATTAATCAAAACCATGTTTTTACTTCCTTGATGTATATAAAGTATATTTTATGATTCTAAATATTTTAAGCAGATTCTAACTTTCTTATCAGTTATCAAAATGATCCAATAATTGCTTAAAGTTTTTAAGGGGACAAGAAAGCAAACTATTCCCTTATAACACAGCTATATAAGCTAGGTGGAAACATAAAACAATGTTGAATACAACACCACAGTCGTCATTTTTTAAATATGTATTCCTAATCTGAATGCTAAATTAGACTATTTTCATGATAGATATATGAAAAGTAAGTCAATTATTATTATAATAATGGATTAAACATTCCCGTTTTAAAAATTTAAGAAATATTCAAGATACGTTTACTGGCACTAAACAACTTTATTTCTCATGTTCTCTTTAAAACTTTTTCTTTAAATTCTGCTTTAAATTCTGGGGGACTCTCAGCCCACATGGAGTCAACTAGGGAATCCCCTAGCTCCACCCCATGAACTTAACTTTCCAACTCAGGCTCCCAGGGGAGATGGATTCTGTTTCTCCTCCACTTCTAGGCACCAGAAAGATGGCCACCTTGGGTCACCTTGACCATCAAGAAACAAATTCAACTGACACTAAGAAATAAAGAGCTAAAGGAACCAAAAGCTGGGATAGCTACAACCTGGATGGTTAGCCCTGCTTAAGAGTTCTGTGAAAGTAGCTGAATTATCCTTGCTAGGAAGATAACTGTTTTTGCTGGGAATAACATAAATGTCTTGGTTATTAAAAAAAATTTTTTTTGAGATTAGGTCTCACTATTTTTGCCTGTGGAACAGCAGGCTCATGTTGCACAGGGTACCACAGACTCAAGCAATCTCCAGCCTCAGCTTTCCAGGTAGCTGGGATGACAGGCGCACGCCACCATGTCCAGCTATATATTTTTTGGAACTAGGTCTCGCTACGTGCCCCCAGAGGGACTCGAACCGCGATCCCTGGCCGCGGCTTCCTAGGATGCCATTTACAGGTATGCGCCACCATGCCCGGCGGTTATTAAAATCTTTAATCACATGAAATAAGGATTACCTGCTACCTCAAACTATCAAAAATATGATTGCTTCCTATGATGACTCAGTCCTTCTGTCAGGTTGATGTTATTGAGTATGTATGTGTATATATGATGCACAGTTACTCAAATATATCAAAATACATGCTCATATCTTAATAAACTCCACAGAAACAAAGTTTTTAGAAAATTACAAAAACATCCCCAAGGCTTCACAATTTTAAGTAAACAGTAGAGACATGGTACAGTTGAACTGAAAAATCTCTAAGCTGAAACCAGATGTTTTTAAAACAGGGTCAGAGCAACAATTTAATAACATTTATAAGACCATTAGGTACTGATGTTAAGTATGAAATCTAAGACAGTAAATGAAGGGAAAATCTCTGATAAAAGCGCCCTCATCTCTTTGCACTGAAATGTTGCAGTGTGCCTCAGGGAGCTGGCCTTGGTTCCAAAGCAGGGAAATGCTTTGTGAAGAACACAGCAAAACAGACCTCCTTCACAGAGCTCAGCTCAGATAGTAACATCACATGTGATTGTAAGCAGGAAGCTCGAGGTCTTAATTGTAGAACTAAACCTTAGTGACAGTCACAGGCTGCAAATTATTTTCCCTGGCTCTATATCCAGTGAGGGGTCATAGGTAGCTTGACACAGGGAAAGAGAAAAGTGGAGTATTTGAAAACTGGGGTTCACTGTTTATATGATTATCATCATCAGGTTCATAGTACTAGACATATGCAAATGAGAACTGCATTTTCCACAAGAAACATCATTTATTGCTTTAAAACCTCATTATGGAAAATTCCCAGCCTATGTCAAAACCAACTTATCTTTATCATTTCCCATACGGAGATGAGATGCTATTCACTTTTAAGTGGCTTAAAAATGAGTAGACTTATCATATTCAATCTACCATTGCATCATATGTTGAAGACAGTTTTTAAAGGCATCAATTTGGTTAGACTGATCAGATAATGGCATGTACTGAAAATTCCTTCCCAGTTCTGAAATATTTTAATTCCCTCTCTTGCCTCTATAAATAACTTAAGGGAGAAGACATAAATTCAAGTATTGGACTAATCACACTTGTGCTGCATAAGAAGGGGCTTTGGAGAGATGGTATTAGCATGTGGGCTGCCAGACTGATCCTGAGACCACCATGGGCATAATATCCGGGACAAACCAATGAGGTTAATGTATTGCAAATGCATTTCTCAAGGATCCTGAAAAACTGGTCTTCCCACAATCTGAATAGGTTTAGGTTAAGTTGATTGCTGTCCAGGAACTCTTCTACCATTTGTATAGACATGCTATAAATCCACTACAAATGGAAGGATGGTGTCTGTATCCAAAACACCTGTCTGTGTTAGCAGAAATTATGCTCAGACACAATAACCTACAATATGTTTAAAATTAATTCTTCTATGTTGTTTCCTGAATAAACCCTTGCTCTCTGAAAACAAACAATATAATTTTTTATTGCATTTAAGTTGCTTTTTGGTGAAAAGGAAAAGCAGTACAAACTTAATTGCTCGTGAATAGCCACATAGTCATTTCACTTGTGAACTTACAACATATATCACAGTCAGGGATGTAGGTTACACACTCACAAACAACCTTAATCATTAAAATAGGAGACCACTTGTTTCAAATGCATCTTGCACCACAGACAATATAAACCTGAAAACAACTTGGTCTACAATATTGAATTATACTTGTCTCAATCAAGAATAGCTGGTAGCATGTTCTTAGATATAGAGATACAGAAAATATAAAGCTTTTCCTATTTCATGATAGTTTTACATTCACTTATTTTTTTCACAATATACTAACATAAATTTAGTATAACTAGCTGTTAATATAGCTTTTCTTTTGTTTTTTGAAAACAATCAGCCTGTAGCTTAAGAAACTACAACGGTTGATCTAATCACGCCTACTTCATACATAAGTCAAACAAAATTCATACTTCATTTTAGAAGGATGTATTAAAAAATCTATATTGAAAAATGACTGATTTGATTCTGGATTTACATGGCAACATTTGAAACTAGTGGTCTAACTGAGACATATAGCCATGCAGGAACATTCATAGAAATACCAAAGTAATTCTTGTGAAGAGTAACTGTTGAAAGTAAAGAAAGAATGAGCTAGAATGAGTTTATGTTCAGTGTTGGTTACTTATTACTGAGTTCATGTTCATAAAAACCAGGTTCCTTTAAAACAAAATCATGTAAACTATTTTCATTGGCTTAAAAGAGATTGTATTCTGTTAGATATATGCAGCATTGAAACATCAACCTTAACATTTTTTTTTTAAGTTTGGAAAAAGTAATTTCTCCTTCTTTATCCTCAACAGTTCAGTTTTACTTAAAGTCCAGGTAAAACACCTGGACTTGCTTACTTTTAGAACATCATGGCCATGTCATATCCTTTCCCTTGGCACCCACCACCAATCTTCCAAACAAAATATAAAGCAAAATTCTGCCTCCAAGTAAAATATAAAAAACCCACCCCTGGAAAAAAGCAAGATAATAATCAGCAAAGAATTCAACAATCCTTTGAAAGGTTGAAAACACTAGTAATGTTACTTTCACTTCACTCACTTAACTCATCTAAATGAATACTTCATGGATACTAAGTGCTCCTGTGGCTCCAGAGAGAAGCCAATAGAAAGAATTTAAGAAAAGCATCTCAACTATTTTGCCAGGCAGTGGAAGTGCTTGGTAAATGCAGAAATTAGCGTGCATCCTCCTCCTAAGTGGAATGCGGCTACACATCACTGGGTGACCGTGCTCTCTGGGAGAGGCTGGACGGGATGCAGCCGCAGCAAATGAGGCAGAGGGCTTTCTGGATCTCTTGGTTTCTGAAAGCATATATGACAGGGTTGATAATGGAATTGTAGGTGGCGGGCAGGAGGGTGGCGTAGGTATAGATGGAAGGGTAGGTGTAATCAGCTATCAAGGAATAGAGGGTAAAAGGCATCCAGCAAGCAGCAAAGGTCCCCAGGATGATGGCCAGCGTTGAGACCCCTTTCCGGGTGGTCACGTAGTGTGAGGTGGCCAGGAAGTGGTGCTGCAGTGCTATCTGATGGGCGTGTCTCATGACAATCTTACAGATCTGGATGTAGAGTTGAAGCATGAGTGCAAACATGAAAAGGAAGGAGACGGAGAGGATGGCGGTGTTGTTCTTGGTAAGGGGTCTGACCACGCTGCAGGTGGACTCGTCTTTGAGGCAGTTCCAGCCCATGACGGGCAGCAGTCCCAGACAGATGGAGGTCCCCCAGAGAATGATGAGCATGACATAGGTAAATGTCACCGTCCTCTCGGAATGGTACGTCAGAGCATAATACAGTGAGAGGTAACGGTCAACAGTGATAGCCAGCAAGCTGCAGACAGAGGCAGAGAAAGAGGCGACAATGAGTCCAATCGTGACCAGTTTGGTGGCTTCTGACTGGAGCAGGTAGGCAAAAACAAAATTGATGATGAGTCCAATACCCGCCAGCAGGTCTGCAAGGGCCAAGCTGCCAATCAACAGGAACATGGGTGCTCGCAGGCTGGGGTTATGGAATATGATAAGGACCACAATGGCATTTTCACAGGAGATGAGGGTTCCTGAGGTGCACAGGACAATGTCCCAGGGGTTGACAGCAAGCTCTGGCTCTGGTTCTACAACTGGAACCTGGGAGGAGACAGCAGCCGAGACGTTCTCCGCAGCAACGGCATCTAAATAATCCCGAGGCAGCCCGCTTAAATTGACCTTCAGGTCTTCATTCATTTTAACCCCTGTCCTCTTCAACGAAAAGACAGGCTTTTTAATGTTTAGACACAGCAGGATGACAATTCAAGATCATGCAAAAAAAAAAAAAAAGCACAAACAGAAAGGCAGCCCCCACTCAGTCATGACAATCAAATGCCACAAGCCTCGTGAATTATGAACTATGTTGCAATAAGACAAACCCCCAAAGTCTCCGTGGTTTAAAACCCAAACAACAACAACAACAACAAACGCCGTTTGGCGTTGAGGAAAACACAGGATGGGACTTGAAAACAAGAGCGTAAGTGAGGCAGGCACACACGGAATCGCGGCGGTCTGTTTGCTAAAGTGCTGAAAATACACATTTGAAAATCACATCTTGCATGCTGAAAACGAACAACTGTTTGTCATCTGGGCTGCTGCCGAGAAAACCACGCGGCAGGGACAAGTCGCGAGCCAGGGGCCGCCATCCTCGATGGACTATTTAAATTGCCCATTTCCATCTAACTCCCACCCTCCAAAAAAAAAAAAAAAATGCCTCGCGCGCGTGCACACGTTCACACACACACACACACCCCCAGTCAGAACAAAGGGGGTCCCAGGCTTCCCCCGAGCGGATGGGGCAGTCGGGGCAGCGCCACAAAAGGCAGGTGTTTGGAATGGAGGTGTGGAGACAGACAGATGCCCATGCACAGCCGCTGCTCCCCTGGCGGCGGGGACCGGCGGCAGACGAAAGAGAGACAGACAGAGCGCGGGACGGGCGGCCCCGCGGGGGCGGGGACCATCAAGGGGGTCACCTTGGCCGCCCAGGCAGCGGGGGCTCCTCCCGTGCTTCCGAGGCGCGTGGTCTACTCGCGTCGCATGTCGGCTCGGGTGCGGGTGCCGGCGGCAGCGAGGGGCAGCGGAGGCGCACCGGAGTAGGCGGGAGGGCGCGGGGCGCGCGCTCGGTGCCAGGTGAGCGGCGGCAGCAGGTAAGCGGCGGGCTGGGCTTGCGCGCCGGGCTCTCGCCGCCGCGAGCCAGCCTTACCGCCCGGCGCCACACGCTCCCAACACGGGCGCGTCCCCGCCCGCGCGTGCGCCCGCGCAAGAGAGCCCCGGGAGGCCGGAGCGCGCCCCCACAGGTTGGGGCTGCGCGGGGGCGCGCGAGCAGAGGAGGGTGCACCCAGTCAGGTGAGAGCCCCCACCGCCATCTGGGTGGGCGAGAGAACCTGGAGGCCCAGACTGGCACGTCACCCTTGCTGCCCGCCGCCCTTCCTCCCACTCCAACTGGCTTGCACC
>PVHY01007736.1:0-18072 GCA_004024945.1 Uropsilus gracilis | reverse complement strand
AGGTTAGGCCGATCTTTCAAGCTTCAAAATGCTCAGATATTTTAGAATTGTTCGCCACGTTGCTTCCTTTCCCAAAGGGGCTTCCTTCTCTAGGTGTGTCCTGGACCTATTTCATTATTAGCGTTCCAGGTGCTTCTATGAATGTGGTGAATGTGGTGCTTCTATGAACATTATCATTATCAAATTGCACTTATTAAGTGCTCCTTGAGTTGTGTTTTCAAATGGAAATCATTTGCTGAGTTTCTGCAGAAGCTTCCTGCAGATACTGGCCAGAACCCAGTCTATTGGGGGTGCTGAAGTGGTAGTGTTAATTTATTTTTTCGTTTTAATGCATCAGTGGCTTTGAAGATTAAGAACTTGATAGCCATCTGCTTTAATAAACTCGTGTCTCCTCTGGATACAAAACCCAGAGCACCTGGTAGAGATTATGATAAAGATGACCTCACAGTTTAAAGAGGGGAGGTCTCCTATCCTGATCTTTCCCTGTCAGACTTGAAGAGTTTTCCAAGTTACTCTCCATAGCTGCAGCAGTTCTCTTGTAGTATAGGGTCTGCAAGAACATCATCCTCTGGCAATCCTGCCTCCTGCTGGTACTCACTGTAATTCCTACACCCTCCCTGCCCCTGACCGGACTGCACCTTCTCCATGAATCATCAGCCCCTGCCTCTGCAAGATCATGCTAACTCTCCCTGCACACCTACAGTTCTCAGCTATGAACCAGTAATGTTGTAGTGGATCAGATTCTGTGTTTGTGACCCTCTTCCAGTGGTCCTGACGCTGCTATTCTATGGGTCATCCCCCAAAACCAAGGTTCTGTGGAATTTTAAGAATTGCTTGTACCTGGTGAGGAAGCCAGACACCTGTACTTCCCAGGAACAATGCTAACCATGCTAAGGATGGGCATACAGATTCATTTGGGAATGGTGCCTACGTACAGGCATGCACATGTTTGCTGATGACAGACACTTTAAAAACAAGGCCAGTACAGGACAGCAAACATTGCAATGAAGGTGTATGCATCTTCCTCTTAATTTCTGTGATGAATCAAAGCATGTTAAGGACAAAACATCTCTATCTTTTAAAAATAACCTTTTAAACTTCACAAAGCACTTTCAGCAAGATCTAGCTCAAACTACCTGTCAGAATTTTAGGAGTGTTGGCAGCGCAGTTTAGGGAAAGCACATTCATGTCGCTAGCCAACATTCTAGCCCCAAACACCGAGATCTGCCCTAACCAACAGAGCTCACAGTGTGCACACTCTTTCATGTTCTTGGAAGATAAGGAAAAAAGGAAGACCTGAGAAAGCGAAAAGGTGTTGAGATGCATGGCAAGGGTATGCATATTTCTGCAGTGAAGTAAGGAAAGAGTTAAAGGAATAAACCAAGGGAATTTATACCTGGGGCCTGCAGAGGGCTAAACCCCAGGCCCTGAACCTGGGAGCTACTGCAATTTGAACACGCAGCTCCTCTTCATTACCAGGATCTACTGTGTCTTCACAGTCCTACTCAGTTACCCTTTCCCGTTGCATGGTTACTTGTAAGAAAAAGTGTAAACTTTACTGTTCTCCTACTTCTGTGTTTATAGATGTGTTTACTGGGAAGTTTGTTGCCAAGAGGCAAAAATTCAATTCAAACTAGTGAAGGAAAAAATGGATTTTTCTTGTGGTCTAGCCTGGCAGGGAAAGATCCTGGCATGGTTCATGGAGAAGCTGCAGGAACCAAATTCTATGGAGTCCCTGCCCCTAAATTATTTCTTGTCTTTGCCCCTCTGTATTCGCTACCTTCAAACTGCCCTTTCCTAGACACCATCTGCCCAGGCAGCCTGAGGCTTGATGTGGAAGCCTACAGGCCTGCATGCTAAGACCATCTTCACAGCTGTGAGGGGAGTTCCCATGGAGAAGCCCAGGCAGGTGTGTGCCCAGCTCTGAGCTAACCGTGTGCTAACGGAATGGGAACAGGATGGATCAGATGGCGCGAGGTGGCCTATGTGTGGAGTCCTGCAGTGAGCATCCATGTGTACTTCCCTATAGGAAAGGTTGGGTGGGACACCAGGCAGTGAGACACGGGATGGCCTCTCAAAGGGGGTGGATCAGGAGGTTTTTGCACAGCTGTCAGCAACATGGGTCAAAAAGTACTGTCTGCCAGGTATCTTTCTAATAAATTCATATTCATCACCCATTCTAAGATCCTAAAGCAGAGGCCATCTGTCTGTGACCTCTATCTGTGACCTCTTTTTATTGCTTATCCTTTTTTAAATCACCTTTTAAAAATAATTCTATAAATTAAAAAATAATAAAAATAATTCTAGCAAGAATTTGTAAACCATCAAGCACAGTCTGAATTTTCCCACCATAGACTAGCAGTTATTATTTTTGTGTGAGAAAGACTGTGCCCATCTCAGTCCTGCAGTGTCTCTATCCATTAAAACCCTGCAGCCAAATTTATTAGCCCTTGCAATTGAAACTGTTAATCATGGAAATGGAACAAGTCAAAACCAATCCAGTAATATGGGGAGTACATGGTATCTTTGTTGAATTGTTTCTACTACTTTCCTGCTTATATTAATAACTACAAATCAATTCCTATTATGTTTGATTAATGGTGCCTTACTCCAAACTAGACTGATCATGCTTTATTCTGCCTAGCTCAGGGTCTAAATATGTTTTTATGTTTCAAAACTTGTATTAATTTTAAAAAATCTAATTATAAAATTAATACCTTTCTAATTTGTAAAGTAAGTACATATCCATTGTAGGAATTGTGGAGCCTGCTACTAAAATTCAAAAGTATTATTACCTGTATTTTCACTTCCAAATATAGCCACTGCAAACTTTTTTGTTAAGTTGCATTTTTAATGAATTTATGTATTTTGCAGAGTATCTTGAAGAATTACTCTAGAAATATTTAATTCTCATCATTGCATGGGGCAGTATTTTAATGTTTCTTTGGAATATAAGCTGCTGGTTAGCCTAGTCTCTGAAGCTTATGATCTAGATATGCTGGTCACTGTTGACGTCCTCTCCTCCTCTCTATCACCTGCGTTAACCTTTTCTTCCAATTCCTCCCACTACCTCTCAGGCCTTGTGATTGACTAAATAATGGCTCTCAAAACTTCCCCCCTCCTAACCCCAGAGTCTGTGATTATTGCATTCCAATGCAAAGTGAACTTGGCAGACCTGATTAAAAATCTCCAGATGTTTCCATATCCAAATGCTCCAAAACAGAAGAATGGCTCAGAAAATTGTGGTGTATGGACACAATGAAATATAGTACTCATCAATCAAAAAAGACAAACTTGATGCATTTGTTATAATATGGATGAAACTATATAGAATCGTGTTGGTGGAAATAAGCCAGAAAGATAAACAGAAATACTGGATGGTCTCACTTATATGTGGGATATAGGGGAAACAAACAAACAAAAAGACAAGGAAAACTCAAAACTGTCAGCAGAACAGAAGCATAGAGCAAGAGAAGGGGAGGGGGGTCAAATGGGAGGGAGGGTTGGGCACAGAAGATAATGATGGTTCTCGGATGACAAGGTGGTGGGAGAACCTCATAGTAGACAGTGATGTAGTGTATGTGTGCATGCACGTGCACAATCAATTTTTAAAAAAAGAATCTTCAGATGGGGAAATTATTCTGGATTATCCAGGATGCCCTAAACATCATCATAAAGGTACTTGTAAGAGGGAGGAAGAGGCGTAGGAGATGGCAGCGGGCCATCTAAGGACAAAAACAAGGAATTAGAGACCAGAAGATCCATGCTGCTGGCCTGGAAGACAGAGGAAGCATGCAGCAGCCAAAGGATGTGAACTAAGCAAGGAGAACACTACACTGGGACCCAATTTTGATCTTCACCTCAGAATGAATTTGTTGAACATGTCATGTAGAACAGTCTCACTGTCCTAAAAATATCCTGCGTTCTACATGTTCATCCCTCCTCCCCCACTAATCCATGGTCATTTTATGGTCTCTAGAGCCTGACTTTTCCTGAATGCCATACAGTTAAAATCAGACAGTAACTGGCCTTCCCAAAGGGACTGTGTGCTTATTAGCTCGGGCACAGTCATTTATCACAGGAGAGAAGTCACTGTCCACACCTCTTGGGAGAATCTGAGACTTTCTCTCAACTAGAATGTTAGATGTATGGGAGTAGCAAAAGATGGGTACCAGCTCATGATGGGAAGGACCAGTACCTCCCCCTGAGCAGTGGGAAGTTGGAAGTTGAGGAAGAAGACATGGATGTATGATGATGAGGAAGATCATCTCTGGGGACTTCCCAAGTTAATTTAAGAAGCACCTGCATTGAGAAGTTAATTTAAAAGCACCTGCATTGAGCAATTGAGTCAATGGTTTGGGCACTGTGGCTGTAAAAAACAGCTGCTGTGCACTGTCAGCTTGAGGCTGCTACGCTCCATTGGCCAGAGACCCTGGAAGATGTCTTCTTGGGCTGTTACGCTTCTGCTATGTTTGCACAAGAATTCAGGGGAAGAAGCAGAGTGATCATTGTGGTATTGATTCTGTGACTCACTAGAGGAAAGTGCTGTTCACACAACCTAAATGCTTTGAACTTGAGATCAAGAGTTAAATGTCTTTGTAGGCCAACTTGACAACACAGGTTTTCTTTGCAAAGAACTCCAAGGGGATCTAGCATTTGATGGATTGTGAATCCTGTGTTTGCAATTCCTCTCTTTTCCTGTGACCTACATTTAATTGTACCTGATGGACTTCCCTTTGAGGTTTGAGGAAATGTGGACTGCAAACAAAGATACAGCCTTTTCTCCTGGTGAAGCTTTAAGATTTTGCTGCCCAGTTCCTATGTGCCTCCTTTAAAGGGGGAGATGCAAGTATAGTCCAAGAGTGGCTAGAAGGTGGAAAACAAGGAATTTTGCTGATATTTGGTCTATTTCCAGCTCTTCTTTTACTATATTAGGAGGCTTAAGTGATCAGTAAATTCCGGCCAAAATATGATTCTTTGAAATGCCCCCTTTCCTGCAGCTCTCAAAAAACTTACTTGAAATCCCAGTGAGTGAGATGGAGAAGGGAGAGAAGGAGAGGTAGGAAGAATCCAGTCTGGGGTGCTAGCTCAGTGCCTGCCTTTGACTGTAGGATTAATGCACATTCCTCACAACTTGACTCCTTCAGCAACACAAAGAAGTAGGTGATGCTCAATTTGCACCCTCAGTTTTGCAAAGGATATGCTAATATTTAACTGGAAGAGCTCTGACAGTGGTCTTGTTAATAGTGAGGGAGAAAGAGTTACTGCATGTTTTGTCTCTGGAGGATGCTACTTAGGCCAGCATGAGATGGGTTGGGTAATTAGTGCACATTATGCTTAATGAAGTGACCCATTTTAACTCTTGATCTTTCTGTATTGGAGATTCACGTTTCTGAATGTTTTATAAGCAACCGGATTCACGTTGATCAGGTAAGATCAAGTGGTACCAGGAGGTTTGGATTTCATATGTTGGTCAATTTCACCAACAACAACAAAAAGGAGAGACTACCAACAGGGTTCCAAACTTTTACTGTGCTAAATGAGTTCCCTTTGGCAAGCAAATTTCTAACTACTTCTGACTTTTTCATGACTATTTCATAGTGAAAAGGCCATTTTAGTATCAGAAAAATTTTCTCAGACAAAAGAATAGTGTTTTAAGTGAAATAGATCTGATAAAAAAAAAAAAACACAAAACTTACTGCGTTCTGACTTTCTCATTTTGCCTTATTCCCCATGAATAAGCCATGATGAGTCATGGGCCTGAGGAGACTGGAATGCCACAGGCTGCACTGAGGTGGCATAGTATGCCTCTCATGGTAGGGTGGCTCATCCCTGTAACTGAGACTCTAAGTATCTGATGACCTGGGTGCCTCCCCTGGGTAATGCTGGGTGGGCTTCCTCCTGTTTTCCACCAGGACCAGGGCACTTCCTGTCAGTGACATGCTCTGACATGCCAGTCTAGGAGATCAAGTTAAAGTCATGATTACCTCAGAGCTTTTTTGTCTTTTTCAAATGATTTTCCTTTTACCAGTGAACACAGGTGTTAAAGAGTGAATTGTGTCCCTCCAAAATGCAAATGTTGATGTCCCAGTGCCTAGGACCTCAGACTGGAACTGTGATCAGAGACAGGCCCTTTACAAAGATGATTATGTTAAAATGAGGCATTAGGGTAGATTCTAATCTATCTGTCTGGTATCCTTATAAAATGAGATTAGGATACACATAGAAATGGGGAAGGTCACGTGAAACAGAGAGAACACAACCATCTAGTAAACTAAGGAGAGAGCCCTCAGAAGGAACCACCTTATGCCCAGAGTTGTAAGCAGTAAGTCAGGGTCTCACTGATATGACCTCATTTTACCGCAATTACTTCCATAAAGCCTTTCTCCAAAAGCAGCCACACTAGGGACTGTGAATTCAAAATATGAGTTTTGAGAAGGAATCTACACTCAGTCTATCACAGGTAACTTGCTGTAAAAACCTGCTTGTTGCCTGCCTCGTCTTTCTTGTCTCACATCCCACTCTTTACCAAGATTTCCTGGACCACATTCACAATACACTATTTTGAAAAAACAAAACAAAAATACACCACTTTAACTAACTCTTTGTCTGAGTTTCTGCTACCGGAGGAACCCAAGCTACAGAGAAAAGTTGAATACTGAATGTCCTTCTAAGAAAGATACAGCATTTAGTAGCATAAGAAGCCTGGCATTTCACAAACTTTCTTAGCCAGGGGAAACTTTCTGAGCTCCTTTAGAGTGTTCTTGATCATTTCCCAGAATCATTTGGAGTTGCTGCTACTGGGTTAGTGAAAATGGGAGGTTCATGCATTTGGTTTATTTTGATTGTTCCTGGGTGAGTAAGGTGAGGTCTGTAGGCTGCAGAAGTCTCAGCAGAGGAATGTGTGTTAAGGGAAGAGGTTGGGGGCTATACTTGACATTACTGAGTGTCAGCACTCAATTCATCTAGATGCATTGGGCGTGAAGCTACTTAAGACAAAGAACCAAAGGAGCTCACAGGTAGTGAGGGAGAAAGAAGAGTAAGTAGCATTATAGTAGAATAAGTGCACTGTGATCTGCCTTGCTCAGGCACCTGGCTGATTCCAGGATACTCTACTATTGAAAAGGAAAAGGGGTCTCATGCCTGTGGTGGACTGGGCCTCTCCTGTGCTTCAGAGATGTTTAAGCCCTGTCTGTTGTGGGACAATATTCATTTATCCATTCCCAGATTTATTAGCATTTCAGTCAACTACCTCCATGGCCAGTAAAACTGTCTGCTTCATTTCCCTTGAGAAGAGTCAGATTAAATATTGTTGAAATAATATCTTCAGTTCTACACTGAGTTGCACATATTCATATTCCAAATATTTAAAGTGTTATTTATGGAGTAATATTCTTCCTATTAAAATTAAATGGCATGAAATTTGAATTAGCTCAATTGAATTCATTTCCTTCTCTAATGTATTTATCCATGACTCAGAGGAGTCCTGGCAAAAGCCATCTTGTTTTCATTCAATAAGACACATTCTGCTCCCTGTCCACTGGTTTGGACTTTCCTACAACCCAGACCATTGAGGAAACACGTCTGCCACTCTTAGTCTAGATAGCTGGGATAGAGGGATAAGAATGGTGCCTGTTTCATAGGGTTTGTTTTTGAGATTAAATTAATAAATGTATATGAAGTACTTGGAACAGGTCTTGGCACATAATAGGTGCTCACGTAGTGCTCATTGACTTCCTGAAAGTCTTTTTCCACTTGGGCACAAGGAAGAAGCCCTGGAGGACTGGACTGTGAGTCAAGACACCAGATACTGGCCCAGCTTGGTGCTTGACTTGAGGGTAGTTTGGACCTCATCCTTTTCTCTGGATCTTAATTTTCTCATCCACAAAGGCAGCTTTACCTTCTCCGATTAGAAGAATTTCTTTCTGTGAAAGTTGGCAGAGGAATCACTGCAGCTGTACTGACTTCTTCCTGTACTGTCAACCAGGCCATGAGCTTCTGTTTTTCAGTTCCTGGCACACTGAAACTTGTTGGGGCTTCCAAGATATAATCAGAAGGCATTCACAGACTCTTATATCATGGATTGCCAAGAACATCTCAAAGGCTAGGTCTATGCTGTTTTCCTGTGTTTTAGCCCAATTTCTGAACCACCTGAGCCATGTAGTTTGGTCTTCAAGGGGGTAAGCAGAACATCCTCTCCTGCATCCATTCATGCCCATAAGTTTCCGTTCTTTGATGATGCAGGGACTGGGACTCTTGCAAACCTAAGTATGAAAAATTTGCTGGACAGATATACAACTGGAGGAAATTGTGGGCCACTACTGCAACCCATTTAAGTCACAGATGAGGTAACAGGGAACTGAAGAAAGGACTCATTTTCCCACTCCTCCCCTGTTACCTCATCTTCACAGCCCACATCAGTGACCTTGATTGTTTACCATTCTATGCCCCTCTCCTTCTTCCTTTGATGTAAATCCTATGGTACCTCAGGGGTTGAGAGAATTTTAAATTATTGTCAACCAACCAGATCTACCACTGTTCCAGGATTCTCTTTTAATCAGAAAGTGTTCTGTTTTCACCGAACTTTTGAAAGAATAAGGCAAATGACAAAGATAATATGACATTTATTTCAAAGCAGCTAGTAAATCCCAGTTTGTGTTAAAGGTTTATCTTTACTCAGTAAAGTTAAATGGAGATGGTAGTTTTCAAATTCTTTTCAGTATTCAGTTAGATCATAACATTAATGAGCAAAATATCTTAAAAATGAAAATAGCAATAAAAAGAAGGCCCCCCAAGTGTAATTTTCATAAAACTATTGTTTCAATTCTATGTACATATATATCTACATATGTGTGTGGTTTGAATGCTCTGTGTAGCAATTAACTCACTTATGGATTATAGTCAGAATAATATGAAAAATGCTATCATGGTAATCACCAACATTTTCAAATGAAGGCACACAGGTTCACATAAACTATTTGCTTTGTTTCCACTTAGCAGCTGAGCACTAGCCGAAAGAGGACCCATTCTCAGCTCCCTTATCAGAGCCTCTAACTTCCCATTTCTCCATTATAAGCTAGATCATCATAGCTGTCACTCTAGGGCACCATGAGCTTCTATCATCACTGAAAAAATTAGATTTTGTTCAGTGACTAGTATTTATTATTGCAGGAAAGTAGAATAATCCATTTTAGAAAGATTTATTGTGAGGGTTGAAATAAAAAGTAGTTTCTACTACTTAGACTACTTAGAAAAACCTCATCAACTAGAACAATCCCATCACAGTCTCTGAGGATTCTATTTGACTGTGCTTTTTATTGCTTCCTGGCCACCATTCCCATCCACTCCCATTCTTTAGCATCAGACTGAGTATACATGTCTATCTGAATCTATTTTAGAATTGCCGAGGTGGAGAGAACATTATTTTTCAGATGTTCTGGGAATGGTCCCCATAAAGAACTGGCTGTTGCTGCAGAAACCCATATTTTAATCCAGTTTGGGGAAAGCATTCTTGAACTCTGGTGTATTTTGACTTAGGTGAGATATCACTGACCAGTCTCTGGCAGCTCAACCAGCTTAATCAGCAAATCTTGATGTTCTTTGACCTTCAGTGTCAAACAGACCTGGACTTACATCCCAGCTCTCTAACAAACTGACTTGGAGTCTCAGGAGGTTCTATAATCTCATTAAGCGTCAATATTTCCATCACTCACTCAACAAACGTTTCCTGAGAACCTAAGATATGCCAGATGCTGCACAGGACAAGGATAGAACAAGGCAGTGCCTGTTGTCATGGAACTTATAATGTAACAGAGAAGAGATTCATCACACAAATGGCCATAGTATAACATTTAACAGTAGTTACAATGAGTCATGAAATAAATATTACAGAGTTAATCAACAGTGATATTAGAAATCATAGGGTTATTTGGTAAAGGAGCACTATAGAGTTAATCAACAAATGGTCTAGACTATTGTGGAATCCAGAGAACCTAACTTGATTAGTCAAAGAGAATTCACCCTTTAGAAGTGATTTCAAGGTAATGTCAAAAGAAGGTGACAGTCAAAAGAGTGGGTGTGGCTGAGAAGAGCATTCTAAGCAGAGCACAAGTTATGCTAAGGGTCTGAGGTTACAGGATGTTTGGTGCACACATAGAAGGAAAAGAGGCCCCTATTGAGCAGATCAGGAGAAAGAGAATGGTGAGATAGAGGGCAGCTAAGTGATTAAGTTTTCTAGTGTATCTAAAGACTTTGAACACAAGACACTATTATTAAAGTATTTAAAAATTTACAAAATAGTTGAAAAACCTTATTTTGTAACATACCAGAATTTCTGTTACCTGAGTTTATACTACAGAATCTCAGAAAGTAATATCAATACCATCCACCTGGTTTCCTAGGCTTTACACCTAGAAGATATTCTTAATTCCTCCCTTTCTCTCAGTTCACATTTAATCCACCAGCAGGTCCTGTATGATCTGTCTCCCTCCTACATCTTCAATCTCTCCACCTTTTCCATCTCCACTACTATTACACTTGTGTCCATAACAGTCTTGGAACAAGTTCCCTGGAAAGTTGTCTGAGATGGGGCTTGCTTGCAGGAAAATTATTGGCACCAACCCCTATGGGGTCAAGGAAAGCAGGACCAAATGGAGTGAGAACTGAGGTTTTGTTGTTAGAAGATGCTGCTAGTCACATGGGGGGCTCTGGATGACTCTGGTTGCCCCAAATCACAGAAAACCAAGTCTGTGCACAAAACCTCTCATGTCATTGGATGCTAACTGCCCCTGGGCAAACTGCTCCCCAAGTAGGTTCAACCAGTGAGTCCTAAGCAGCCAGAAGTCCTTCCAGCAGGAAGGATCAGAGTTGATCCTAAAAGGGACCCTAAAAAGGGATCTGTCTGCCTTCCCTAGAAGGTAAACTTCCAGAAAGGCCAGGAAGCTGTCTTCTCCACCAACATTTCCACAGTATCTAGAACAGTAAGATCTTCAAGTATATTTGTCCACATGAAGTCTTGATTCTAATTCAAGCAATTATTTTGAGAAGTAAAGTAGGATGAGAGTGGAATATGAACGTTTAAAGAATTACCAGTAGAAAGGAGCATAAGAGAGGACACAAAATTGAGGATATATCTTCAAGGAGAAACTGTGCATACAGTTGACTATTGAACAAAAAGGAATTTGGGGTGTCAGCCTTCCAAACTGTTGAAAATATGTATAACCTTTGGTCTTCTGAGGAACTGAGTTCTGAACCCACTCATATTTCAACATCTATGGATGCTCAAGTCTCTTTTAGTCACCTGCACTGCTCATCTGTGAGTTTTGCCTCTGAATTGACCAACTGGCATCTGAGGTTGGTTGAATCCCAGAATGTGGAATCAGGTGTAGAAAATAAAAGCTTTTCAGGTACACTGTGTAAACTCATGTTACTCAAAGGTCAATTGTGTTTGTTATTCTCATAGACATCATATAAAAGAATATAGAATTATTTTACAACAGCGAACTCAGTCTCAGGTACCAGTCCACAGATTCTGATTTTCTGGACTATAGTCTAGGTACTGAAATTCAAAAGTCTCCCAGATAATTCTGAGTGTGATCAAAATTGAGAACTAGAGCTGGGAAGGTGAGTAGGACCTGATGTGTGCAGTGCTGAACCACCTGGAACATGGCCATTTGCACTGTCAAGTGTTGCTCCACGGTGTGACCATGGACTGGATGCAGCCTGAGCACAACACACCCAAAACATCAGGGCACCCCAGCCTTTGGGTATATTTTATCTTCATGGAATTTAGCAGTTTGCCAACAGCTGCAAACAAAGTTCCTTGGTACATTTGACATGGTGTCAGCTTTTATTTATCATGAAAATAGTTGAGAAAAAATTCCAAATAAAAACCAGTTGCACCTGGTTCTATAAATGATACTGTGTCCTAGTTTTATTAAAGCTGAGATCAACTGGTTCTCTTTTTTCAAAATCACTACTGCTATAAATTAAAAAATATCCACACCTAAACAATGTCTATAAGACCATATTAAAGACTTCCTTAATGGAGGTAATAATTGATTCCATGTTTTTCCTCTTGCTTTTACTTTTAGGTGCATGGTAATATCTTGTTCTTTCAATCTGGACTCACGTTAGTACGTGCAGGAGAAAGCAAAGCAAAAGTTTTCTTTGTAATCATGAACTTCCTTTTTTTGGGTAAAAATGTATAATATAAAATGTACCACTTTAGAATGTTTTAAGTGTGCAGTTCTGTGATATCATGTGCAAGCACATTATTATGCTGTCATCACCACCATACATCCAGACTCCTCCATCCTCCCAAATGAAAAACTCATACCCATTTATCTCCCCCCCCCCCCAGGAATCACCTTCTGCTTTTAGTCTTTGTAAATTTGACTATTCTGGGTCCCTCACATAAGTGGAATTGTACAACATCAGTCCCTTTGTAATTGTCTCATTTTGCTTGGCACAAAGTCTTCATCCTTGTTGTAAAGTATCAGATTTTTCCTCCTTCTTTTTAAGAGTAGTTTTTTTGACAAAAACCAAATGGTTTCACTAATATATTGGATATATGGAAACAAGCAAAAGACCAGGGAGAAAAGTCCAAACACGCTAACAATCAAACTAAAGTACACAACTAGGGGGAGGGGGGTGAGGGGAGAGATGGGAAGGAGTGGTCAGGGAGGGGAGGTGGTGGGTGAACTCCAAGAAAAACAAAAATGTGAAATATATATAAATTATTTAATAAAAGAGTAGTTTTTTTTTCCATTTTCATTTTTAATTATAGTAAAATACATACAGCGCAAAACTACCATTTTTATCCTTCCTGCTTCCACAGTGTTACGTCTTTTCACACTATTGTGCAACTGAACTTCAGGATCTTTTCACATCTTGCAAAATTGAAACTGTCCCCATTAAGTAACAACATCCTATTTTCCCTCCTCTCAGTCCCTGACAAGCCCCACTCTACTTTCTGTCTCGGTGAATTTGACTGTTCTGGGGTTCTTGTATAAATGGAATCATACTATACTTGCCGTTTTATGATTGGTTCCTTTCATTTAGCCGATGTTCATTGTGGATATCCTTCAGGTTCATTCATGTCGTAGCATAGATCAGAATTTCCTTTTCAAGAAATAATAATATTCCGTTCTATGTATTTACCATTTTTGGATTGTCCTATTATCCTTTCCTATATTGATGAATACCTGGGTTGCCACCTTTTGGATACTGCCAATATTGCTGCTTATTTATGTGTACCAATGAGATTATCGATTCTTGAGTGAGTCATGAGACTTGGAGCCACAACTGAGACCTTATGAGAGATGTGAAATTATTTGCTGGTGGGTAAAACTCACGTCCCTGATTGAAGCATCTGACTGCTTTCTGCTAGATTGTTTTGAAGATTTTACTTCCTTTCACTAATATATGGGCAACACTTGTATTTAGCTCCAGGATACTTCAGAAAGTCATCTGCAACCAGGAAGCAGTTCTCATGGAGTCTTGTGAAATTGGTTGCTTAGGGACCACGTGATAATCATCCTTGATTTAACCATTTACAAGGGGCAGGGACATTGCTAACATGTTTTGTTCACTGTTAGCTCACCAAGCCTAGGAGACTCTCTTTGGAGTACAAGTGACTCAGTTTGTGGAATCTACAAAGCTGTGTGTGAGATACAACCCTGTTTTAAGAAACCTAAAGCCAAGTTTAGATCCTTTCTTTGTGTGGAAATGTTCTCTCTGCACAAAGGAGGTGACAGCTGCAGGATTCAAAAATAAAGACTGGTTTGATAGTTCTACCTGGGATGTTCAAGAAAGGAAAGATTGGGGAAGGGCAAAGAAAAAGTTCTAATATTAGGTTAATGGTGTGAACAAATGAAGATACAAGCAGAAGGATAAAAGATATAATCACTGATTTTTAAGGAGTAAGCTAAGAAATTATAAATACAGCCCCATAGAACATTCTCTACACATTCAGTGTCCCTAAACCAAAAAGGTATTTTGTTGTTTGATGATAAAACCTGACCTAAAATGATGTGAAATAAATTAGGATATGAATTTGTTACACTTAAGGTGACTATTCATACCCTTTGCTAGAGAAATGTTAATGAGTTTAGTTAGGAGATACTGTCCTAACCCTAGAGCTTTTATATAAAATACATTATTTGCATGCATTACCTTTCTGAAATCTGAAAATTCCTGAAATCTGAAGCACATTTGGCGGTAGAATGTTTTGAAGAAGAGGTTGTGGATCTACTCAGCATATCTGGAAGTAGAAGAAAATAGCTGCCAGAATAACTAGTTCAAGAAAAATCTAATTTTGGGGGGCTCTTTTTATCAGTGTGGTTCTCTCTTTGGGAAATGAGTCACCTAGTGAAAATTAGATATACACCTCCACACTTGTTTTCTGGGTGAAAAGGCTTCAAGTGTGTGCTACTTTTTTATGACACTGAGTTTTGAGCAAAAGTGTTAGATATTATAACTTATAAAAGAAAGGAGCTGGACCAGGAGTTCTTCTGTGTGTAACCAGCAGGAACAAATCATAGTCCTCCCAGCTCACCACATACCTGTGTGCCTGCATGCATATCTGCATACGTCTTGTGTTGATGGTTCAAGGCCAATCAGGTTCTAGACAGGGGAGGTAGGAAGGGTTAGAGTTGAAAGGTAGGAGGGAGAAAGAAAGGTCATAGACTTGTGTCTCTCTTTTGCAAGATACACACAAAAATAATAAAGGTTAGTATACATACGGCCAACAGACAAATGAAAAAATGCTCAACATCACTTATAATCAGGGAATGAAAATCAAAGCCATGGTGAGATACCACCTTACACTGAAAAGAATGGCCCATATCAAAAACAAACAAACAAAAAACAAAACAGGCAACAAGTGCTGGTGTGGATATGGAGAAAAGAGAACACTTTTACACTGCTAGTGAGAATGCAAACTATGTCGCTAGGGAAAGCTATGTGGAAGACCCTCAAACTACTGAAAATGGAAATACCATTTGATCCAGCAACCCCACTTCTAGGAATCTACCTGAAGGATACAAAGACACTCATTCAAAAGGATACCTGAACTATGATGTTTATTGCAGCACTATTTACAATAGTCAGGATATGGGAACAACCCATATGCCCCAAAACAGATGAATGGATCAGAAAGCTTGGTATATGTACACAATGGAATATTATTCTGCAATAAAAAAAGACAAATTCGATGCACTTATGATAACATAGATCTACCTAGACGGAATCATGTTAGTGGAAATAAGCCAGAAAGATAAAGAGAAATACTGGATGATCTCACCTATGTATGGGATATAGGGAAAGCAAACAGAATAACAAGGGAAATTTAAAACTGTTTCAGCAGAACTGAAGCATTGAGAAAGAGAGGAGGAAGGGGGTCAGATGGGGGGAGGATGGGCACAAGAGATTAAGATGAAGGTTTATGGGTGACAAGGTGGTGAGAGAACCTCAGCATAGATGATATAAAAAATATTTATGTGCAATCAATATTTAAAAAAATAAAATTAATAAACACAATAAAGGCTAATATATAAAAGTTAATGATAAAGGAGAATATGTAGGTGTTGTTTGCTGTTTATCCTTAGCCTGCAAGCATAGTCAGCATCCTTTGTAAAACTGGAGATTTGTCCAAATATACTCTTTACACAGAGTAATTTTAAGACCAGGTCTTTTACTATCTACATCAATTCCAAATGACTCACTAATAAATCTCTTATGTCAGAAACTTGATGAAAATCTCAAGACTGAAGAAAATGAATGGCAAGAACACATTCTTTTTAAGAAAGATTCTAAGCTCACTGAAGCAGTTAAATATAATGAGGTCAATGCAACTACTATTAGGTTAATATTAGGTTCTAATATTAACACTGACTGCAAGGTCAGTGTTTTCTGGAGGAGTCTTTGTTAGTAATTCATGGATCCAGGCTGCAGTAGTGTCTTGCCCATGACAAAGCAGAGAGAGCTTTTCCACCCCTGCCTCCCTCCAGTCAAGAAGGGAATCCTAAGGAGAAGGCTTCAGAAAGACTAAGTTTGCCTGTAAACACCTCACTTACTGCCAAATACCGACTGAGTTGGGGAAACAACTCCTCAACCTGACTCACAGTAATGCCAGGTTCTTGAGAGAGTGTGACATGTGCACCTGAGAGTTTGAGACATTCCTGAGAAGGTAAATGATTGCCTGTTTCATCCCAGATATTTCTGAAAGGGGATGCCAGCTGGCAGTGAGGGGAGAGGTGCCAATGGGTTGTCTGCACAGGTGGCAGGACATGGAGGCATGTTGAGGGACATCAGGCCCACATCATCTTGAAGAACCCCGCCCAAGAGGGTTGCCTGTTGCAGTGTGGAATTTTAGTCAAAAGAAGCTGTATGTTGTATATTGTAGGTGCAGGGACTAAAAGAGTGGTCAGTGTAGCGTAACCCAGGGATGCAGTTCACAAAGTCCCCCAAGAGACAAAGCAAGAATTGTAAACTGTTTCAGAACGGAAGAAAGTTGCCAGACAAGGGGGAATGCAAACAGCTTGAGCTAAATATGAAGGCCCTTTCTCCTTTCATCCCTATAGCTCTCCCCCACCCCATCTCGAAGACAGGGCCAGTAGGTATGGAGAGGGGTCAAACTGGAGCAATGAAAATTAAAGATTAGATCAAACTCTTCCCTCACCTTACTAACTCTTGGTTCCCTGAACTATGATCCTAAACAGGAGGAGAGAGCATTCCTGGTTTTCCCTGTTGCCATTGTTTCTGCTGAGAGCAAGTCATCAATCTGTCTTTCCTGGGGTACATTGTATATCCTAGACATGGAGATTCATGTTTTGCATCAATCCTGGGGAATGGTCTCTTTATTTAGATTGCCTTTCCATCACTCTATTCCTTTATTGTGTAATTCTGTTTGGATGTACCTCATTCAATAGTCTGTATTGGTTATCATCTCTTTAATAGTCTCCATATCCTTAACCTCTGGGTAATTTCTTTGTGAATTCCTAGTTTACAATTTCCTCTTTAACTGCATCTAATCTGCTGCTTGGCCCATTCATTAAGTTTTTATTTCAACTTCTATAGTTTTTTTAAAATTGCTCACAATTTTTATTTTTAAAACTCCAACTGATAATTCCTAATAATTTCTTGCTGATTGATAAATTTTGTATTGAACTTTTAATTTTATTTTATTACTAAAAAGGAGCTCACCCATAGTCTGTATGCTATAATCCCAGTGTTTACAGTTCTTGGTCATATAAACTACTATCTGCTGTTTCTGCTAACTCTCTTAGTCACACTTCCGTGCTCCCTTGTGCTTAGTTATCTTGGATTGTGAGCTAATAGTGTAGATATTGTGGTCCTGAACTTGGGTTTGCAGATGCTCTCCTACAGCAAGTATTAATTTGCTCTTTTACTGGAAGCCAGGGCATTTCACCAATGGAGGATTAATTGAGACTGTTGAAATACAGGCTCAGTTTGGGATCTCTTTGGCTCCCCTTTCCAACATTTGTGTGGCTGTTTGTTTCCCTGTAGCATTGTTGCTGCAGTGATTCCTGACACTGCTGCATGCCCCTACTAGCTGCCTACTACCTCACATGATCCCCTGCCCAGTTAGTGGCCTGACTTGTACTAAGAGAGTTCACCGTCCTCCTGTGAAAGCAGCAGTGTTCCAGCTGCAGTGCTCTTGTTGTGCCAGGCTTTTGTTGTCTGGCAGGGGTCTGCTTCCTAAGAGGATTAGGTTGCTATCCCAATTGACCTTTTAGTTAATACTTATAGTCACAAAGAAGCACTCTAAACACATGTATATGTCCTATGACAAAAATTCCTGGTAAAAAAATGATGACTTTGCTTTTATTGTTTCTGTTACTTCTTGGACAAGACTTAACTTCCTGAACTTGAAATTTCTTCATCTATAAATGGTACTGCTAATGCCCACTTTGTAAAACAGTTAAGTGAGATAAGTGAAGCAGTTGGCATGATGGCTAACACATATTTCCTTACAGATGGAAGCCCAATTTTGATAATAAATCTATTACTGCAGCAAAAGTTTGGATCTAAAAATATATAAGGATTTTT